>JBBIGA010000132.1:3235633-3246869 GCA_037576975.1 Alestes dentex | reverse complement strand
CACACACACACACACACACACACACACACACACACACACACACACACACACACACACACACACACACACACACTTGCGCACGCGCACACACACAACCTCTCTCACGCACACACATACACACATTCTCACACACTCACACACAGAGCTGGGTGGTATTAGCATACTGTATAAAGTGAGGAGGAGGATAATCCCTGTTCAGGCTCGGAGGGGCTGGTAGCCTCAGTCCTGTGAGCCTCGTGCTTTTTAATTCACAGCTGAAGTCGCACACTGAAGGAAGTTAAACACACCTCGACACCTTTACCCACATTAATCAGAACCATCTACACCGACAGACCGGTTTATCTGAACTCTTGGCCAGAGAGTTGAACTTATAGTGCTTTTCCACTGGCAAAAGGAACCGCCGCCGCACCGTAATAAATGTTTTCCATTACAAATACAGTGAAAAAAATTTCATTTTTAAATGATGATTACTCAGATGACAATCAAAAATCTGAATACATGTACAATACACTGGAAAATGATGAAAGTTCAATAGAAGCTCAGACAAGAAGTGGCACCTTTGTCTGCTATAAATAACAAAAGAAAACGGTCCTGACGCAAAGCACACTAAATATGGCATTTTTCTACTCATTTTAAAACACAACTTGGCTGCTGAATAGAGGAAAACGTACCGCGGTGACCTAATCGTAGTTGAATGCATTCTTAATATCAGTATGAGCAGTTCATGGTAAGGTTTTCCTGTTTTCATTTGATCAAGAAATGCAACCTTTACACATGTTTAATTTTGTTCTCAAATGTTAAATTGCGTATTAAGTACATTTCTTTTGACACAGGCACCATCGACACTTTCTAACTGCTTGTTTCATTAAAAGTGAAAAAGTGAAAGTTCTGTCATTTGTGAAGACACAGCAGCTCACACTGTCAACAGGACGAACTTCTTTCTCTGTCTTTAACCCATTCACCAAGTGAAGCAGCGGGCAGCCAGGAACACGGCGCCCGGGGAGCAGAGTGTGGGGACAGTACCTCACTCAGAGGTGCTTAGCAGTCTCGGGATTCGAACCCACGACTTCCTGATCGTAGGGCGAACGCTCTGAACACTAGGCTACCAGAGAGTATAATCAGTTTTAGTGCAGAGCAGTGAACCGTTTAATGAAAACCAGTTATAGTCATTTTCTGATAGATGATACATTTAAAAATACTGTCATTTCATGAGGTTTTATCAAACCCTCAGCGGACGAAAGCCAAGCTGAGCGTGGTTAACCACGGCAAAGCCGAAGCCTGTGGGCGAGGAGAAAAATAATCTGTCTCTGTGTTTGACGGGTCAGTGCCTGGGTCTCCGTTCGTGACCCACGTCGTGGTGCTTGATGTCGCGTTTCTTGATGAAATCCAGCCTGAAAATCATGTGATCACAGACCGCGTTCTGGCCAGACACACAGGGCACTAGCAATCAGGACCCGGAAAACGGCGACACGCGGGGCGACACCGGCGACTCCGAAAGGGGACGACTTCTGGACTGACTCGTCTCACATGAAGCCAAAGCCACGTGAACGGTGTTTAACAGGGGTGTGATGAGACGCTCAGCTCAGCTCACGAGACAACACACGATATTGGGTGAGACAATATGAGAGCGAGACGAGACATTATTAAGATTTTTCAGTGAACTTTAAAGATTAATTGACTGGAAAAAGCCATTATTTTGACTTAAAGTCAAAAACAGAAAACAAGGCAGGCGCATTTTGAAATGATGTAAGTGACTCCAGTTTTACTTTGAATTATTAATTATTAAGCTTGAATTATCGTACGCAGAAGCAACTGGACAGAACAATATGCACACACTAAGATTTAACTGACTGGCTTCTCTTGTATGATTCGCAATAGTTTCATCCAGCCTTATCCAAAGTTCTCTTAATCTATTTAAAGTGAAAAAAAGTGCAAATATAAATAAAAGTAGTTCACCGCCAGGACTTGAAGTACAGAGTGAGCAGATTTTTCTTCAAGCATGATCCAGAGCTCTGGACCTGAGATGATCACAGCTACACAGCCTAGCCAAAGATATGGTCATATTTCTGGAAAAAGCATATCATCGCTGTCTGGCGGAAACCTCGTAACTCCACTTTTGGTCTTTGTTGTTTTTTTTTTTTCATAAATCGATACTATTGGTCAGTCTCCACGCGAGTCTGTAAAATTTAGAAATTATTAACCAATGAAAATAGTTATACTAATTTTGATGACACAGTATTCATTTATTTAGAATATACATAGTTTTTTGAGTTTCCTGCAAAATAGCTGTTTTGGACATATGAGGTTTCGGCCCGACAGTGACGATATCTAAGTTTTAAGGCAGCAGTTGAGACCTCCTGCAGTTGAAAAGACACGCTGACTCAAGACAACGATCGCAGAGATGGACAAGAACGCTTTGGGAGATGGAGACAGCAAAGGATCCAGCCCGACTGATCACCACAGGACCCCAGCTCACCAACTTCCCGGGCCCTCAATCACTGGGGCCCCATGCCATAATGCCCTCGACCGGTTACTCCACACGTGTTCTACCCCAATTAGGGGCAACTGCTGCTTAAAGCTCCGGCGGAGATTGTTGCTTCTGATCCTGTTTTTTTATTCCAACAAATTTGTTCCAACAAATTGACCTCTATAGACACTTAGTGGTACCAACTCTGCTAGCCGTAGACGGCCTATCTGTCTGTAATCTTGTTCATTAAGGCCCTCTCGTTATTTATCCCCATAAAGACTCTCTTTTCTTTCTCTCCGGGTCGACCTGAGGAGGACGGGTTTCCCTTTTGAGTCTTGGTTCCTCCCGAGGTTTCTTCCTCCAGCCGAGGGAGTTTTTCCTTGCCTCTGACTACGGTCTCGGACCTGGACCCTGTAAAGCTGCGACTTGGTTGTAAAAAGCGCTACTTCAATAAAACTGAACTGAATTGAATATGGATCTGCGGTGGTTCTGTAGGTGTCTTTGCATACTGCTCGTAATCTGTCTGTCACTACTTGGCTACCTGCTAGATGATTAATGGTGAAAATATCACCATACAAATGACTTTGTGTTTAATTCAGACTAAATAGGAAGTTACCCAGTTTCATTCAACAACCTGAATTCAACCGTGAATGAGCCACAGCCTTTTCTTAGCATTCGTTCTTCAAGCCAGATAACACCCTCGCCTTTACATCACCCAGGTTCCTTTATCCAGGAATACTTTACCACATGAATGCCAATGAGATACTGGTACTCTGATATGAAGAAGGGTTTCAACTACAATAAGAGTAAATCCCGAAACCAAGGTTTCTCCAACAGAGTCCTTGGGGACCACCGGACCGTCCATATCACAGCTGAACACATCAAAAATTTAATACCTGATTCAATGCAGGCAGCTAGGACATAGCAAAATAAAAAAAAGAAAAGAAAAACACTGAGACACAAAATAAACCACACCAGCACTGCGCTGGCATTTCCTATTAGAACACCCACAAAAACGCATTAAACACTAAGACGACCAGGTTTCTGAACTCTGGTAAGCCCTTCATACACACTTCCATCCACAAGTTTTAATAACTCTAAACAGAAACTTTTGTTTATCAAGATAATTACTAGATGGCCATAACAAGCAATTAACTGCTCTTAGTTATGACAACAATGAGCCTTTTGGATCAACTGAATATTTTACAAGTTTATCATTTTCAAACCTTTGTGTTACTACGACAGCATTTCCCAGGCCAGCTAATTGTATATAATGTTTAAGACAGGAGTTGGCGGAATTGGGGATCAGATAAAGAGCTAGCATTACATACTGATTTATCGATAGTGATAACAGACATTAAATCACTACACAGAATTGATTTTTCCCCCCTTTAAGTACATGTGAGCGTTCTGTGCACCGATCCATGACCTGAAACTTCAGTCTTGGCTGACACACACAGTGGACAGGCCAAACAACAATATTACACCACAAACAGTGTTTTTATTCCAACAATGTTAGTTTCATGTTTAGATGTAGTCTTTTTCTTTTTACACGGAGGAGATACTGAAGCTTCGATGAGCTGTTATTAAAAACTTTGCGGCAAGAAGACGAAGAGGAAGGAAAAAAAACTTAGCGAGACACTGCTATGAAAAGTTCATGACTGACTCAAAGCTGAAGTTCTGCTGCAGGGCTGTGTGCAGAGGCACTGAAGGCTCCACGTCATGTCAGAGCTCACAGCATTAAAAGAAGCAGACAAACCATGAACTCTCATGTGCAGGAAAAACAGTGTTGGTGTTAATGTGTACTTTTTCAATAAAGCCTTTGTTTTAATGTGTTATATTTTTGTGTAAAGCTTTGTCTGTGGAATACTAGCTGGTGGCCCAGAGGTTAGGAAGTTGCCCCTATGATCAGAAGGTTGTAGGTTCAAATCCCAGGACTGCTAATGGCACCACTGCGGTACTCTTGAGCAAGGTACTGTCCCCACACACTGCCCCCCGGGCGCCCCTCGTTGGTGGCAGCGTGTGGGGACGGTACCTTGCTCAAGGGAACCTCAGTGGTGAAAACTAGCCATCCTAGGATTCGAACCCACAACCTTCTGATTGCAGGGGCAAAGCCCTAACCCCACTAGGACCCCAGCAATCATAATTTATAATTTTGTCCTAATATTCTGATTATGTATGCCAGCCCTAATTAAATACCTTCTATAAGATTCAAGCTTTTGCCCATTTGGTCAGAGTCTGAAAGGAGTGTGAAAGTAGGCCCTCGTCAAATTCTAAACTTGAGCTCTTCTGTCAGCAGCGGTGAGGGGAATAACTTAAGAAACTGGAGTCAGAGATGAACGAAAGGTAAGTCAGTGATCAATAGGGACTGTGAAATGTTTTATAGTCTACCTGGAACAAAACCACATTCAGGTAAAACTGATAAATATTGAAAAAGCTGAGTCGAACTTGATGTTGCAACAGTTTCATGGTTCTATCCTTAACACAAAAGGCCCTCCCTAGTTTGGTGGAAGAAATGGCCAATATAAAAGCACTTTTGATACAATATTCAAGGCTTCATTCCTTTTTTTCCCCTCATTTTGTTTTATAAAACAAACGAACATTTGAGGCTGTTGTGATGCTGTTCATTTTAACACATCGTGTTCTATAGCGCAAGTTTCACATGGGTCTCTTTTTGTTTAAGCACATTTCTGACAAGCGCCTTTTGCTGTACAACACGATGACTGGTTGTTTTCCACCTTTGTCAGATGGCACCAGACTGTTAAGGCAGACGGTTCCCAGCCACTTTGATCAACAAAACCCACCAGACTCTCCAGTAACAGAAATCTGGCTTGGGTGAATAACTTAAAGCTTTTTTTTTTTAAGAACCAGTAGCTCTTTTGGGCGGAGCATCTCTCATCTCTCTGGGTCTAGTGGGTAGGATACTTGCCTCTGGACCAAGAGATCATGGGTTCGAATCCTACCTTCAGCACACCACCACCTGAACAAGACCCTTAACCCCAAGTTGCTCCAGGGAGACTGCCCCCTGTAAGTAGGGAATGGAAGTTGCTTTGGATAAAAGCGTCTGCTAAATGTTGTAAATGTAATAAACTCCTTGGATAAAGTAAGTCTGAAAGCGAAGGGGGTACGTTTCAGCTATTCTCCTGCTGCTGTTTGCTTCCTTTAAGACAGGGCTCCGTCCTGGCAGCGCTCCCTCTCCCCAGGCCTGCTCAAGGCCACAGCTGCTACCAGCCAGCAGGAGAAAATTTCAATTTATCACAACGGAGGCAGTGATTCCACTGCTAAAGCAAGCCTCCCACACACAATCTGCTCTCGGAGGAGACGAAAGAAAGGGAGGAGGTGCCATCAGCTCCGAGGCAGTCTCTGCGCCCATATCGGCGTTTAAAAGGTGCAATAAAGAGAACCTTTATTAAAACTTGACAAAGTGCTGCGAAAATTCCACCTTATGTCGCGCCTCAATTTCGCGTACATAACGTCGGTACGTGTGGAATGCCAAAAGGCAAAAAAAAAAAAAAAAAAAAAAAATAGTAGGAAAATATGAATCCATTTGTGAAGGACATTTCTGAAAGCATAATTATTCCTCCTCTTCACGAGGCAATTCAGAGTCAAATCACAGCTTTGGCGCTTGGCTGAAAATGATTGTGCTCCAGAGCCGATTCTGAAGTTTTTGAGTTCGTACAGAAGTGAAAGGGTTTACTGAGTCCTTCTGAGGGGTCAGTGCGAACTGCGTGGCTTTCTATACTTCTATTCCGACGTGGATACTTAACAACGTGCGCAAAACACGTCCTTGAAACAGGCGGGGGAGGAGAGACACAAAAGCAGAGCTCATTAATTTCACCCATCAAATACATCAGTGGAGACGAAGGGAAGAGTTTGGCGAACAATCAGACCGTCACAATTTTCCGCTCAGCCCAGATGTAGTCGATCAACCAGGAAACTTTCTGTGTCAATAATCACCCAATGATTGTCTGTAAGTAAATGTTCCAAAACATTCTCCCAATCACTTCAAACTCAGTATGACTTACTATGAGCCATAAAATGAACAAAACTTCAAAGTGTAACCAAACACTTTTAGGCACGAGGTCTGTTTTCATAAATCTGATTCTAACAACTGATGTCAGAACAAGTTGGTTGTGGGTCGCCAAGAGTGGTCCTTGAGATCGAGAGCCTGGTCATTCCTGTCTAATTATGGATTATATCTGTTAAAATCTGTTTATATCTGTTTTTTGTACTGTTTGTAGATTGGATTATCAGTGCTTATCTGTGGTATATTGGTTTAGCCAAAACTCATACCACTGGTAAAATGAAACAGTATAGTATAGTACGGTATAGCATAGAACTGAATTACTAGCTGGAAGGCAAAATAACTAAAAACCGCATGAAGAAGAACCTTAATATTGACTATTTACTTCAGTGATGCCTTCATGCTAGTCAAGTGTGCTATACTATGCTATACTAATACCAATACTGTACCGGTTATTCTTCCTTTGGTATGAGTTTTGTCTTAACTTGTACACCAGTATAGCACCCATTACTAGCTGGAAGGCAACAGAACCAAAAATCCCAAGAAGAACCTTAACCCTGACCATTTACTATAATGACGCCATCATGCTAGTAATGGATGTTATAATATACTATACTAATACCAATACTATACTAGTTATTCTTCCTATGGTAGGAGTTTTGTCTTAACTTTTATACTAGTATAGCACTCATTACTAAAAGAACTAAAAACCCTAGAAGAACCTCAATGTGTACTTTTTACTTATGTGTACTATTTACTTATGTGTACTACGTATGTACGGGGTGGTGGAGGCCAAGTGGGTAGGATACCTGCCTCTGGACCAAGAGGTCATGGGTTCGAATCCTACCTTCAGCAGACCACCACTGGGTTCCTGAGCAAGACCCTTAACCCCTAGTGCTTCATGGAGACTGCCCCCTGTAGTTAGGGAATGGAAGTCGCTTTGGACAAAAGCGTCTGTTAATGCCGTATATCTACTATTTATTTACATGTATGATGCGTTCATGCGAATTGGTTTTTATGAAGACATGAAATGTTCAGCTTCTCTCTTTCTAAACTCTCACTGAGGATTTGCGTCGTGGACGTCTTGACGGGGAGAACGTGTCGCCCGCCGCCTCCGCCAGCCATTTTGGAGCCAGCCGGCAGTTTAAGCAGCGTACAGATTGGAGCTTCCTCTTTTCATTAATCATTTACGACCGAGCTCTCCTGGCACGCTCGCTGCGGAAAGAGCAGCGGCGGAGCAGGCGGGCCGATTCTGAGGATGCCCGCTGAAATGGAGGACTTAATTATGTTCAAAGGCCTCGGCGCGGTTGTGTTTCGTATGCTTGATTATGCACAGAAGGCAGAAAGACAGCGACGGGCTATTTGCACCCATTCATACTGCAGGGCAACCGACAGGGACGAGAAAACACCATCTCTCTCCCCACACAAAGGCAAAGGCATTTTAAAACTCTGTCAAAGGCGGCAAGGAGATGCAACAAGTGCAGCCTTCGCCGGGAAGGGCCATAAATCTTGCCTAACAGCACGACTGGGTAAACCAAGGACGATATTCTTAAAATTCCTGATTGTGATAAAATTACTCCCAATTACGGTTCATGAATAAAGAATAGGCCACACATTCAAAACTAGAAAAAACTACACTCAATTAACCTCAAAAAATGATTGACATATACATATGTATATATACTCTCACTCTCTCACTCTCTCAATCACTCACTGTGTACATACATACAACTTGCCTACATACAGTTTATATATACATATATGTATATGTTGTGTCCAAATACTTTAAAAAGTATTTTTAATAAATCTTTTTACCATATTGGTTAGGTTGTCCTGAAAAAAAGGATAGGAGATAAATGTCATGTCCTTACACATTGTTTGAGGCTTTAAATATTACAAAAGAATGAGTAATGGTTATTATATGGAGGAGCCCCGAAAAGAATTTGGGCACGTTAACCATTTCAGCCTTTGATTTATGTTCCTTAGATTCATATAAAACAATAGTTGTCTCATAGGAAAAACACTCAGACATGAAGCTGACGGTACTCTTTGTGAGGGGAAAGCCTGAAGAATATCAATCAGACGGTGCTAAAGGCCACTGGACATGGTGTGCTGCTTTGCGCAGCGACCAAAAAATTAAAACCTATTGTTTTTTAATGAAGTAGCACACGGCGACGCTGCTCAGCGAGCGCCAGCACCATTACTGCACTAAATTAGACCCAGAATGAGAAACAGATGATATGTAATTTTACACAGAGAAACAGTCTTTTAGATAAACAGGCGAACGGGTTATGAGTTAGTCTCCACATTCCAGTCCAAGCTTTGGCTCCCTCTTTTATTAAAGAACGGCCAGTAACTCCCCACTGGCTGGGAGGACAGAACAATTCAACATGAAGGGCTTGAGGCCTTTACAATGAAATAAAAAAATCTGTACAAAATGCACTACATTTTAGTGCAAAACGGCAATTAATCAGCATTCTCACCACGACACATTCTATTTGGTATCGTGCTTTGTACTGTACCTGCTATGCGACACTACACAATGGGCCTGGTGCGAAGTGTCCTTGAGGGAATTTCAGGGAGAAATTACAAAGTCTGGTGCTGTTTTTCCTCACAGTGCTGGGAGTGAGCTTGTGTTGATTAATGGGATCATAAACTCAAAAGTGTACAAAAAAATTTGGGCGCAAATCAGCAGAAGGAAAGCGATCTGTTGGAAAAATACTTTAACCGAAAGAAAAAACTCTCGGTTTGATGGTCGGTTTCTGAACACGACGAACCTGATTAGTTTTAAAGTATGGCACAAACGCCTTGAAACTCTCTTGAGCCTTTGTTTACCTGTAGTCTTAAATGAATGACCAATGGAAGCTGGAAACCATCCGTAAGCATGACGCTATTGACCCAATGCTGTTTCAGTGTTGGCCGTATGAGCATTTTGGCCTGAACAGCCTTCAAATGACACCTAACATTTAAACGGCTGGGATGATATGAAGTCACATGTGGTCAGAGGCCAAGAAATCATCTCTAAGCCAGATGGACGGACGAGAGAAGAGGAATGTATGCGAGGCTCCTTGCCAGCGCTCTGTCCCAGGGCAGCACGCAAACAAGGATCGCCGTGCCAAAGGCGGGAAATGGAACAAACAGGGAATGGGACAAAAAAACAAGAAAGAAAAAAGGCAGCGTGGCCAGTTTCAAGCCTCACCAAACTCAACAGACATGCTGTTCTGGGCAGACGAAAAAGATTAGGACTGAATCGATATTTAGATTTACTTCATTCATTAATTTTATACTGCAGCCAATGCATAATGAAAGAACATAATGAATAATTAATGCATGTTAATTCGGAATGTAATCAAAATGTTTAAAACACTGGAGATGTTATATAAGTGACCTCCTCCCCACCTCATGGTTAACCAGAGAGGACCTCGATTTACGACAGTTCCATTCCTTCGACAGTGAAGTGAACACACACTAGTCCCAGTCTCTGACCGATCCTACGTATTCTTCCACCGCGCAACCAAACTAGTTCTGCCAAGTAGTTTGTAAGTACGAGGCTAACGGTGTAAGTGGAGTGGGAGCGAACGTCGTAAACTCGAAACGTCGTATGTCGAGACTGTTGTAACTCCCCCCTGTATCTGGTCATTATCATCATGAATATTCAAATATTAGAATTAGTCAGACTGCAAACCCCTATCCAAAACTGTGCCAAGAAAATTCCATTAAGTATGTCGATCCACTGTCTTAAAGAAGAGGCACCACTAAACATATTAATGCTTAAGCTAGTAGTCACCAATAAGTATGAAGCTACAGTTTAGCGTAGGTCACTGTTAGTGACATTGCTAAAAGAACGACTGTCCTTTAAAACAGTGGACAGAGGAATAAGATGGTGCTGCCTTAGAGGAACAGAGGTGAAGAGAAACTCTCAGCTCACCTCTCATGATGTGGCGCACGGCCTTCACCGAACCGCCTCTCAGGTTCAGGATCTGTTGGACTCTCTGCTGCAGCTGTGAGGGTAACACAAACACACACAAACACACACAAACACACGTCAGAAAGCCAGTTACAACACCTAAAGACTTGTGTCTCTGAAATTATAATTCTATAGGACAAGATGAATTACAGTTTGACGAATTCTATCTATAATAATCATTCGTATGATTGCGGCGACGATTTTTGTGGCCGAGTCGGCTTTATAATATATGAGGAGAGAGAGGGGAGGTCGAGTCCCCTTTACAACGTGTGTCAGAGAGAGAGTCTGTGACATCCTGACGGAGGCCGGAAAAGGAAAGAAAAATGCCACAGAGGAACACAAATGCAGAGAAACAAACTTGGCATAAAACACATATCAGACTCAAACAGACTTAAAGACACTAAAGCTCAGGTCAGTTATAAAAAAGTCATTTTTAATTTTCAGCAGGCTCGCTGCCTGCCGCCAGTTAAAAGCAACATATACGCGTTTATCTGCACGCACAATGAGATCCGATCACAAGTGGGTCACTTGAGACGCATTTTAATGGCAGGTGTGATGTGATGTACCTGTTTCAGATCAGACGTGTGAACAGGGTGTGAATGAGGCCTGTAATGTCCTTCCACCCAACTGCAATTATCTGTACTTCAGTTTTGCAGGTGTGTGTACAGTACAGAAAACCAGCGAAAGATGTGGTGAGCTAAGGAGGGGGGTGTGTGTGTGTGTGTGTGTGTGTGTGTGTGTGTGTGTGTGTGTGTGTGTGTGTGTGTGTGTGTGTGTG
>JBBIGA010000132.1:3142757-3170626 GCA_037576975.1 Alestes dentex | reverse complement strand
TGGGTGCCCAAGGCTCCAACAGGGTCATGGGTGCCCAAGGCTCCAACAGGGTCATGGGTGCCCAAGGCTCCAACAGGGTCATGGGTGCCCAAGGCTCCAACAGGATCATGGGTGCCCAATGCTCCCATGCTGAGCGAAGGCCAGCTCATTTGATCTGATCCCACAGAGAAGCTACTGTAGCACAAGGAAGGCTATGATAGAAAGGTGTCAGATCACACCGTGCATTGTAACTTGTTGTATATGAGGGTGTGCAGTGGCAGGGTGGTGCCCATGTTGATCCCTGTCCACTGCTGAACACGCCTACATGGTTCATATGAGTATTAGACCAGTCACTTATGAAGAGATGGGACCAGTACACACTATGCAAGCTGGTGAAGGCAATGTCATGGTGGGAGACCTTGGGTCCTGGCATTCATGTGTGTAATACATTGTCACCCCTTCATGGCAATGGTATTCCCCTAAAGCAGAGAAATGCACGCCACACTGAAATAGTGGTTCAGGAACATTAAAAGTTCAAAGTGTTGACATGGCCTCCAGACTTCTCAGATTCCTTCATCTGTTAGACCCCACTCTGCTCTCTAAACAATGCTGATTATTCGTGGTGTTTCTTTGAGCCAGTTTATTTCATTTAAACACTGATGTATTACATTTTATTTACAAGTCCTATAAAAATAGACAGTTTTATAGAAATGTATGATTGAAATCTGTGATTCTTTTTTTATTATAACTGCACCGTCCCATGTGTCTTTCTGTTTTCGTTTCCCAGCTTTATGTTAGCGACTGTCTTAATTTCCATTCTTGAATGATTCCACATGCACAATGATAATCATAATAAAATAGCAGATAGCAGATAATCCTGGACGAGGGTGGGTTAAGGTAGATAAAGACTTGAGGTAGTGGACACTGTAATGCATTCTGGGTTGGTTTCCCAGATGGGCATTAAGGCTAGTCCTGGATTAAGTAGTGCTGTGAATGGAGATTTTCCACTGAAAAGGAAAGGGTAGTCCAAGACTAGGCTTAATCCCTGTCTGGGAAACCGACCCTCTGAGTTTTGGTTAGGTAGAAAACTAATTTAATGCTGCCAACACTGCTTGATAAGCTGCCATAGCACTGATTTTTCATGCATTCATAGACAAAAACAGTATTTTAATATTTATTTAAATTATGGAAACCTTTGATGTATTTTGAATTGCCTGCAATTTTTCTTTTAGATGATGTACAGATTCAGGCTTTGTAGATTTTTATCACAAATTTAAGAAATGAAATGGGCATTTGAGTGTAACATAGAAGACAGAGAAAAGCAACACTGAAGCTGAAGGTGTGACTGTTAAGTGTAATGACATGGCAATATTTACAAGGATTTATACTGAAACCCAGATGCACCACATGCACAATAAAGGAATTTGTATGTTTATAACATTGTCTTGATTTATTTGGTTATAACTTACTCGTATTTGCTAATAAAATGTAGGGTTATTTCCTCCAGAATTACTGGAAAATTATTGGAAAATATCTGTAGATTTTTATAAAAATTTGAGCTTGCACTGGAAAGACAAATATCACTGATGTGCAATTTAAGGAAAAATTTTTGAAAAAATACAACACATGAACAGAATTCTACCTGTAACACTTCAGGGATTATTCTTCAGGATTATTATCCTTTTTCACAGGGCATACATTTTAGACTTATTATGTGAGGTAAAAAGGTCATACTATAGCAACTCAAACTGGATAAAAATAGTCTTATTTTGGACTAGTAGTGGATTTCCCCCTTTATGTTCCAATTACATCTTAAATACAGAGTTTAACTGAATGAAATAAGATGAATTATTAACTGGGTACAAGCACAACCTATGACACTTGACTTCTGAGATACACTTTTTATGGTTAAGAGTGAAATCTTCACAAATGCTGCAAAATGAATAAAATATGGACAATTTAGGGCAGCAGGCCAGTGTAGCTTAATTATTGTTCTTTTCCAGATTACAAAAATAAAAGCCAAGCATTCATGCAATGCCAACATATTCTTTTTTTATTCTTTTTCTTTATGGTGCTGTCGAACACAACCCCTGTAAAATACAAATAGCTAGTTAATCAACAAGCGGGACATAATTATGATGTTTTACATTTGCAGTTTTAATTTTATCAAGTTAAAAAAAAAAACTTTTAAGAGAAACAAGAAAGAAAGAAAACTGAGTCAACAGCTTTAGCAGAACCATCACAGCCCAGTGGGCGGCCATGGCCTACAGGTTGAGGTAGACAGTCCATGCATAATCCGGTTGTTGTAATAAAATGTGGCACAAAAACCAAAAATTCCATTCGTAGGGAAGAAAACAGACAACGCGAGCTCAATTTTCTACATGTTTGTTTAATGGGTACTCCTCTGTCTGATTTACAGCACTTTGCCAGGTCTTTTATCTGGCGGGCAGTATCACTTATAACTGCTGCTGTTTGTTTAATACAAAACTTATTTCTGCTGAAACTGGGTGCTCACTCATTTTTTAACATATCAAGACAGCTAAAAACAGGTTGACTGCTTAGGGCTACTTGTAGTGTATTCAGGCCTTTGACAGTTTTCCTATCTCTGCTTCACAAATGTGGATGTCTTACACATTCGCTCTCTCCTCACTTTGAGCCACTGTTCTCATTAATGCAGTGCAGTGGTGCTGTACTATTTTTTAAACAGTATTTAGTGGGATAGTATGCTGATTTGGGGCTCATACTCTCAGAAGCAGGTTAAGCATGTGACCCAGCTACAGCTTCCTGTGTAAACAAATAACTTAGACTTCAATTCATTTCTCTAATGAACCTGCTCACTGTGCTGTCCCAAACTGCAGACAGAGCCTATCCCTCTTTCTTTATTATCAGTTCAGTGGAACGTGGTGAATATTAATGCCCGTGTGCTTTTGCCGACTTTTACTGTGTATTTTTTAGCTTCTAATTGGTAAAGAGTTGATAGTACTGGATCACACTTATTATTTACACAGACTCACTTAAGGTCACCTTCATTTATTCTGCTTACACAACACACAAACATGTTCCTTGAATCTTTTGCTGACACACTCTCCCACCCATGGGAGTGCAGTTGTGGTTGTTTTGTTGCGCCCTCTTGTGGTCTTTTTCTGCACATCACTGCTTATTGCTGATGACTTGAGTGGTTCCTGGGTGAATTAGTAGTTTTGAGGGGCACTGTCTTCGATTGCACAGGAGCAGCACTTGTAAAGACTTTCAAGTCGTATTTTGTGTTTATTCAAATTCGATATGCGATTCATATTTCCTTCTGTGCCCAATCCGAGCATCTTTAAACGAAGTGTGATGTAAAGCAACCCAGCCTTTACCATAGAGATGACTGGGAGACCATGTTGTTCTGCACATTGTATCTTTGAAACGTACCAATCAAATGGGTGGTTTGTGTAAAAAGAGAATGCGAATGGAGTATCATTGCAAACTATACATAGTGGGGTGTCTTCAGTATCGTAAAAATAAGAAATGAACACAAGCACAGTACAATTACAGGTGAGCTGTCATGATAAATACCCAAAATAAAAGCTCAGAATACATAAACAACACACACACACACACACACACACACACACACACACACACACACACACACACATATTCACACACATGCACACCCAGTCAGACTCCCTGTTACAAACCCACACACACACACACACATACCAGCACACATTCTCCAAAATGCACTCACCCACATACTCAGTCGTACACACCACCAGCTTGAACTCTCACACTTGCACTCTCACATTCACACACAGAAATAAAATAAAAAAAATAGAATTGAAGAATGAAATCCTTGGTAAGTAGCATACATCCACAACTTGTGATGTAGAAAATTAAATTGAAAATAAGCTATAATCAGTTGAAAAGTGAAAAGCATGCCTAAGTAAACTGTTCTAGCTTATCCCTATAAGGGTAGAGATACTGGAGGCTGTCCCCTTTAATACCCAAACCATTCTGGTCCCTCCCCCACCAGAACGCCACCCGTTTTTTAAACACCCTCTCTTTTACAAGCTGAATTCACCCTTGGTTATCCAGGTCCTTGTCATAGGTTAACCATTTGCCCTGCATTTAAGGAAGTAGATGCCAATCAAGAAAGCTAATGTTGGCCAATATTTGTGTACTTTAGCTTTTTCAAACCCTTTACAAATTTACTTTCAGTCATTTAATTCATCCATTTAAGACTGAATTAATAGATTTTATCAATAGTGTAATTAGTGTTACCGTCTGCTGGTTGTGGATTGGGGCAGGGCGCAACAGTGTGTGTGTGTGTGTGTGTGTGTGTGTGTGTGTGTGTGTGTGTGTGTGTGTGTGTGTGTGGTGGGGAGTGGGGGGGTTGGCACAATTGGGTAATGGTTCACAGGTTGATTCAGGTTTATAGTGCTTGAGTCTTGAGCTCAATGGGCTCTCCGCAGGCCTCCTGCTGGTTCTCAGCCTCGGGGGGTCGACTGCCCTTGAGGGTTGCTAGCCTCTCAGAAAGTCCCCGCATACGAGGGAACAGCATGAAATCATACAGAATAGCACCCATTGCACCGCCAATCATGGGCCCTACCCAGTACACCTGGCATGAGACACACACAAACCCACACACTTAAATATTTTGTGCATTAAATATTATAGAGGAGAGCATTACAGAAACATATTTCTCTACATTAAATGGATTCTGTTTGGTCTGTCTTACCCAGTGGTTGATGAAATTTCTCATGAGAACAGCAGGGGCAAAGGACCTAGCTGGGTTCATTCCAGCCCCAGTGTAATACATCTAGAGAAAAACACAAAAACTCAAAACTCAAAACAAGTGGTACCTCAAATTTGAACAATATTTTTGAACAATCTCTCTCTCTCTCTCTCTCTCTCTCTCTCTCTCTCTCTCTCTCTTTCTCTCTCTTTCTCTCTCTCTCACCCCCATCAGGTGGCCCATAGTGATGGAGAAGCCGATTGAAAGAGCTGCTGAGCCAATGCGTCCGTTTCTCCTCTCATCGGTCACAGCAAAAATGCAGACCACCAGCTGCAGGGTGAGGAACACCTCCACTGTGGTGGCCATGCCCAGGCTGATGCCAGGCTGCAACTGTGGGTAAGGAGGGAGCATTATTAGTAGTCCGGCATCATTTGACCTCCTGTTTATGTGGATCTTTTATTAGCACCACTGTGACATGATGAAATATAGAAATATTTAACTGTTCAGTTTGGACTTTTTAATCCAACTTTCATAGAAGCTCTGAAATATTTAAGATATTTACAGATTTTGCACTGCTCAGATAAAATATCTCCCATATCCATGTAGAGTGTTGGATGAATAAGAAAATTCATGCCATAAATCAGCAGCTGCTAGCTCTGAGGATGCTAGTGTTTTTTTTTTTTATCTGACTCCTCCTGCCAACAGGGGGAGCTCTCACTTACTGTGTTCAGAGCCAGCATTCCTCTCATGTTGTTGGGGGTAACTCCATAGAGAGCGGCGGCACCCGCCATGGCACCCAGGCATTGGGCGCATATGTAGAACACAGCACGGAACAGAGAGAGCTGGGAGCCCACCAGATAGGCGAAGGTGACGGCTGGGTTGATGTGTCCACCACTGATGTGGCCGATGGACTGGATGAGCGTGGCAGCAGCAAAGCCAAAGCAGATGGCAGTGTGGAAGACGTGGTACGGGCCTGAGGTCCAGCGCAGCGCGGCACCCATGCCGAAGAAGACGAAGAACATTGTGCCGAAAAACTCTGCAAACACCGCCCGCCAGAACATCATGGAACGGAACTCCCACATCATGTCGATCAGAGAGGTCCGAATAGAAAAATACTGGTACGATGAAAAAAGTTTTCGTTCGCTAGACTAACAGGTGATGGAAGTGCCTGAAAATGTCCCTTTGAGGTTTTCGTTTTTCTTTTGAGAAGATAGAGAACAGAAAAATTGTAATCCTGTGAGAGCCTTTGCTAATTTGGCTCGTCTGTTTTCTTTCTCTCAGGACTCGAAGAGGTCAAAACAAACAGACAGTAAGTGGAAAAGAAAAAGGGGAATATGAAGCTCCTGCAAAAATACCTCCTCTGGATCTAGCCGTTAAAGCTGCAAGCCAAGAGTCAAACATGTAGCCGCACACAGGTTAGCACTTTCAACCCCACTGCCACACCTCAGCTGTCAAAAAGACATGAGGCGTGTGTCTGACTGTGCGTGTGCGCTGTAGAGGATTACGGAGTTTGTCAGGGGCTTAAAGGAACATCTAGGCTAAAAGGCTAAAGCTATAGAGCTACCTCTAGTAAGGAAACACAGAAAAGAGGATACGGAGCATATCTTGGCCACGGTGAGAAGAGCTAGTCTGATGGGGCACAGAGGGGCCACAAGGGGCATTTATAATGCCCTCGGGCCCCAGCGTGACGACATAATCCCACCGACCCCTCTGAGGGCCAGAACCACAAGGGGGGCGTCACAGATCAAACAAACCTCACATACTTCCCTGTTTAACACAGAGAAGTAGCGGCTGAAATATCATGTGCTCAAGCAAGTGGTGAGCCTTCAAAGCAAATGGGCAGAAAGGGGACCTCAGTGATGTAATGCATTATCAGGTACAAGTTACAAGGTAAAACCAGCTCATGAAGAAATCATACGTTCTGTGTGCTGCTGTATTACTTTATAACGGACAAGTGATTGTGTGGGAAAACCAAAGGAAATCAGTATAAACCCAACAGGAATGTCAGCAGCGAACATATGCTTGCGCACACTTAATTCCGCCAGGTGTGTGTGTTTTTGGTCACACCTGCACTGGGTGCTGAGAATTAATGCTGACTTTCAACCTGTTACTCCGCACATGTACACACAGACATACAAAGCATACGCTAGCTCTGAAGAAGAGCCATGCATCTCCACACACAATGCAGTGGTTTCATGAGAGGCCCTCACGGAAGAGGCTTGAACCAACAGTGTGCGTATACTTGCATCAGAATTCCTGAGCAGGGAAAACCTATTGTCATAGAAAACATGCCATTCTACACTGGGCACATGGTAGACCATCTCAGTATTAACGTGATATCATGACAATGATTCAGATGAAGTGAATCACTTGAAGTTTCTGTTGTGGCCCTCCGTAATTTGATGTTAGAAATGCACAACATATTTTTCCGATTTTGTAAGTGAAAATAAGTTAAAACAGGGAACAAACACACACAGAGCACTTTTAGTGATCTTAATATCACGTAATATGTTGTACAGGCCATTTTTTAATATGTTCAATTCAGAACACAAAGCATTAGAATGTGTAGAAGTGTGTTCTCTCTAGAGGATGTGTGCTTATTTTCACATTCGAAAGCAAATTTGATGAAAGTGGCCCAACTTTTCCATACGATTCTCTATGCGCCCTTTTTTAAAGTACAATCCAATTCTTTACTGTAATGGAGAAACGGTTGGCGTGTATGGTTCTTTAAAGAACAAGAAAGTTCTATGGGGCACAATAGTCCCACATAATTATTACTGATCAGTGAACCCTATTTTGTTACTGTACATAAGTCTTTTTCAGTTTATAGGCTGGGCGTGCTGTTGTCTGCCTGAAAAAGAGAACAGTGGGAACTCACAAACAAGTTCAAAGAAAGATAATTTCATTGGTGAAGATGACAATAAGGACAGATTACAATTTAAACTGGAAACAATGGCACAATAAGAAGGTCAACCCAGAACAGTATGTGAATCTAGATGTGTGGGCAGTATGGGCTTCTGGGCTTTCTGCTTCTGGTGGCCTCTGGTTTGTTAAGGGCAGAAGTGATTAGGCAGAGGTTTGTATTGTCAGAGCAGGGCCCAGTGCAGTGGTAGAGGGTGGGGGGCCCATATCCATCTAAAGCCCTGGAAAATCCCTGTGCTACAGGAGGGCAACAGTGAATGAATACAGCTGATCTCATCTGTTTTACGCACACTCACTCGCTCACACACACACACTTTACCGTATATATGTTGAACAACATTTGTCCACAACAAAAAAATGCTAGCTGGCACCAAATGCCTGTTGCCCTTTGTTGGAGTGTGTGTGCATGTGTGTGTGTGCTCGTGAGGATCCATGTTTGACTGTGTGTGAAGGAAGTGTTGATGTTACTTTATTATTCCAAAATTACAATCCAAACATTATCAATATAATCTTTTATTCTTGCAGTGTTGTTTTGACACAGTAACTTACATAAATGGTGTGTAGTGATTTAAATACAAAGTAATATAATAATATTAAACCACTGTGATATATTGAGTGGAGAGTTAGGTTTTTCGATGTATACACAGAGAACTAAAAATACCTTAATAATAATAATAATAATAATAATAGTAATAATAAACAGATTGGTGACTAATTAATGGGGAAAAAAAATAATTAAAATACCTGAATAAATGAGTATAAATAAATATCTTCAGACATTGAACAGACTACCATGTTCTGTGGCGTGTAAGGAGTCCAATGGCTCTCTTTCACCGCAAGAAACACAAAAACTCACTAAAATACATTGAAAATGAGAGGCAAATCCTGATTTTAAAGC
Organism: Alestes dentex; assembly: GCA_037576975.1. Taxonomy (NCBI): domain Eukaryota; kingdom Metazoa; phylum Chordata; class Actinopteri; order Characiformes; family Alestidae; genus Alestes; species Alestes dentex. The sequence goes on along the minus strand of JBBIGA010000132.1, from coordinate 3,162,107 downwards.
AAAATTATCTGCCGGTAGGTTAAGCAAAATATATTTTTAAAAAAGCAAACAAAAATGAGAGGACAAATACCTTGATAATGAGAATATTTAGGATAATTTTTTCCTTCCGTAGATCAAGTAAGTTCTCATCTCGTTTGCTTAATATATATATTTTCATCTAATTTCTATATATTTTCTGAACTATAAGCTGCTAAGATTGGAGAGCATTTTGCTGGCACAGTTTGGATCCTCTTGTCCCCACAGAGGAATGTGTCACTTAAAGTCAATACTCTCTTCCAGGATGACAGTACTATACTCTGCTATGGCCTTCATAGCCACCAGATCTCTGCCCAGTTAAACACTGGAGCTTCTGGACTGACGTGTCATCAAAACACTTACTGAAGGAAGATCTTGTGGACGAATGGTGTTTACATATTTTTAATACAGATCCCGAGACTTGTAGGATTGATGATGACACACTGAAGCTGTTTTGGAGACCAAAGACACCACATTATGTTTTTTCCTTTAATTTGCCGTATGAATCTGCTGTATGAATCTACATAACATAATGAATGCAGGTCTCATTAAACTTTGTCTTTAGGGCAGTAAATGAGTGAACAGTAACTTTGTTCCAGTAGAAAAGTGTAGGTTTTTCCTATTTTCGTGTGCTGTCCACTGTGGCTAAACTAGTAGTCTGTTTGGACTTCATAAATTACACATTTACTGTCCATGTATTTTTATATTATGAAGCTAAAATAACATAACACGGGTTAGTAGATTTTGACCTAGAACGTCATTCCTCAACCAAAATATAATCCATACTTTTAAGCATAAAATCTTCACTGAAACTTCACTTTAAAGACGAGGTGTGTACAGCTCGGCCCTTGCTTCAGTTGTGCTCAAGTTTGTTGGTCTGCTTGGCTCTCATAGCCGTCTGTGTGACGGTTGACAGAGATGAGCGGGACACGCTGGCCGTCTCCACGATTTCGATGTCTTTACAGGTGAGACACGCCACCAGCTTCTGCCTTGAAGCACTTGGAGCAAAAAAGAACTCATGAGACACCCCGGCCAACACCGCACCCAGCACCGGTCCAATCCAGAACACCTGAAGGGTGGAGATGAAATTTGATAAAATGCATGTCAGTTTATTTGGTTTACTAAATTTACATAAGCAAAACATGGCAAATTAGTTTATTAGCCTCAAAACATTATTCACCCAGTGGTGTTCCCAGTAGCCAACTATAATGGCGGGTCCAAGAGAGCGAGCTGGGTTCATGCTGCCTCCAGAGATTTTTCCCTGTGCATACATACATACATACATTTATTTGCATGACATGGATGTCAAAAACACCATAGACACTGTGGAAGAAATTTAAATGAATGATTTCCTACCATAAGCCATTCAGTACAAGCAGCTCAGTTATGGTTCATGGTACGTCTTCACAAATTTACTGCATATGCGCTTGAGCTGATATTAATTCGTAGATTGGTTTCAGCGTGTCATGTGCACACATCAATACACTCACAGCAGTGAAGATGCCTGCACTGAGGGAGCAGCCGATGGCTAGGTTGCCAGGTTCACTCCCTTCTCGCCTGCGCTGATCCTCCACAGAAAAGATGGTGAACACCAGCTGGAAGGTGGCTAGCATCTCTATTCCTAAAGCCTGACCTGCATTCACCTCCATGGGTATCTATGATGAATGATGTGTTTGTGTTAAGCAAAAAACATTGAGCCTCTGGGCTGGTTAGCAGGATGTCCCAATTCAACAAAAAACATCTTGAAACCAATCAAGTATTAACAAACACAGAAACTTAACAGTCGGTTCAAAGCACAGTCGTTAATTGAAGTACCACTGAGGCACTCAAATGGTTCTTTAAGTTGCCTTTAGTTAAACATCCCAAGGGAACCCTGAAAAAACGTATTTTAAAAGTGTATTCTCCAAACCTCTGGGCTCATACCTTGTTGACATAGACCTCTGCTGTGGATTTCAAAGGTAGGACCAAGTAGAGTATCCCGGCCCCTAGAGTGGCCCCTAAGCACTGGGCAAAGACATAGACCACGGCCCTCAGCACGTTCTGTCTCCGCGTGGCCAGCAAGGCCAGACTTATGGCAGGGTTCACCTAAAGCACACAGGAGGAGCATTTAGTGAGAGTAAGCTACTCATATTTGTACTTGGTCGCTCAAGGTTTATTCCATGTCAGCTCTCATTAGGACAGACAGGTCACTGGCAAAAAAAAAAAACCCTGCTTAAACATGCAGCAATGCCAACAAACATAAAAAGTATGTCTATTTGGTTTACTAAGTTTACATAAGTAATAAAATGCAAGTTAATAGATTATTTTTTATTGTATTTTCCATAAAATATCATTCACCCAGTGGTCTTCCCAGCAGCAAAGTATTATGGTGGGTTTGAGAGAGCGACCTGGGTTCATGCTGCCTTCCCTAGCATACGTGTCTCTGCAGTGGATTTTGAGGGTGGAACCAACTAGATGATACTGGCCCCTAAACTCTGGAGACAGGGTCGCTGTAAGGCTAGAGTAAGGCTAGAGTTACATCAGAGGATTTGTTCTGAATTTCAGAAATATTTTAGGGTCGCTTATTTTTTGCTAAATAAGTAAATAAAATAAGTCTCATAAATATGTGTTGGGCGCCCCATCCCCAATCCCCCCTCACTGGTGTGTTCCCCCAACATTGAAATGCATCAATTTAATTAAAAAACATTGAATTTTACTGTTAAAAGAATGCCTGAACTGAGCTAAAATTTGACCTGAGGATACATTTATAACACTGAGTATTTTTTTTTAATTCAAACATGACAAATTAAAGGCAACACAGAGTGTCTTGGGACACCCTGAGCTGTCAGAATAGCTTCAGTGCACCGTGGCATTAATTCTTCAAGTCAGAACTGTACAGTAGGTATGAAACATCATTTTTCCAAAAGACAGTCCTCAGCTGGGGTTTTGATTCTGTCACTCATCAGTCCAAAATCTTCTGTAGGTGTTCAACTGGGTTGAAATCTGGTAGCAGCGAAAGCCATAGTATATGATTTACCTAATTTTCATACTGAACCATTCAGTGCCCAGTGTATGAGGGTACGGGTCATCCTGCAAAAGAGCGCTCTGATCAGGCTAGGAACATCATAGGTCAAAGTTATTTAGTAATTGATATTGCCAGACCCTTTTACTGCAGGGATCAGATCTGTACTGTTCTTTTTGTGTATGCCATATATGTACTCATCACCAGAGGAGAATATAGTAATAGCTCTTTTTCTCCTTTGTCACACCAGAAGAGTCTTTTTCAGGCAGACTCTCAAATGGCCATGCATCTTTGTAATTATTATTTTTTTCTAGTGTTACTCACTTTGGCTGAAATAACTGCAGTGAGATGCTTCTTGTAACCATCTACCAGTCTTGGACATCGATCTGAGGAACGTTTGCCCCACTCCTCTTTCAGCGGTGAGATGTTTGAGGGGTGACTTGCATGTACAGCCCATTTCAAGTCACCCCACAGCATCTCAGTGGGTTTAAGATCTGGGCTTTGACTTTCTAGCCATTCCAGGGCTCTCCATGTCTCAGCCAGTCCTTGGTGGATGTTCTGGTATGTTTTGGGTCATTGTCCCAGTTCCACTTCAGCTTTAAGCCCCCTCTGAGACACGGTAGAATTCACGGTGGATTCTATGATGGTGAGCTGGCCAGGTCCCGCTGAAGCACAGCATCCCCAGACCATGACACTTCCACCTCCATGCTTCACAGTTGGTATGAGGTTCTTTTCCTGGAATGCTGTGTTTGGTTTACACCAAACCTGTCCTTTGTTCTGGTGTCCAGATAAGTTTTAGACTCATCAGTCCCAAGAACATTATTCCAGAAGTTCTGGCCTTCATGTTTCTTTTAGAGTGCAAAGGTTTCCTCCTTGCACACCTCCCATGCCAGTTAAACTTGGGCAGTCTCTTTCTGATTGTAGAGGCATGCACTTTCACATCAGTAGCAAGAGCCTGCTGTGGGTCCAGTGATGACATTTCAGGGGTTTTGGAGACTTCTTGTGGTCTGCTCTTGGCGTGAATTTACTTGGACAGCCAGACCTGTGCATAGTGGCAGTTGTTTTGAAAGTCCTCCATTTGTAGAGTATTTTCCGGACAGTGGAATGGCTGATTTAAAATTATTTTAAGATCTTTTAAATCCCTTACCAGACTCATAAGCTGCTACAATCTTCTTTCTGAAAGACTCAGACAGCTCTTTCTATCTCACCATGGTGTTCACTCTCAGTCAGGAGCACACCAAACTAAATTTCTGAGGTTTAAATAGGGCAAGCCTCCTTCAAAATGCTGAGTAACGATGTAATCATGTGCACCTGACGTGATACACCTGTGTGTGATGTGAGCCATTTTAAGTGGGAATAAATGTGATTTTGTCTTTACTTCAGTTTTAATTTTTTAGTGATAGTACGTGAATCTCCCATTATTGTTACAATTGAGATTAAATATCCGTATGTCCAAGAATGTTACAAAAACACACAGGCTTTCATAGGGTGTCCTAATTTTTTCACATGAACGTATATAAGTCTCACAAATATATAGATGTCCTGGGGCATTATAAAAATGTACTTGGCCAGTTTTTTCAAAGAATTACTTTCAAAATAAAGATGAAATACCAAACTTCATCAACCTCACAGTCTGACCGAAACCAATAAATGTATTTAACTTTTGTTGACGTTTATTAACCATCAGACTCTATAACTCCTCCCCCTGTCACACATCCACACAAGGATCTGTGCAAAAACCTGCTGCTACTCAGATGTACAATTATTATTGTGTGCTAAATCATTATAATTGCATGCATTATCTTTAGTAATATGTGCAGTGTCATCAAATGCAGTATCATTACTTATGTCACTATTAAGTGTAATAACAGGCTTCTGTGTAGAGAACAACTCCAAACCACTTTTTGTGTTGAGGAGTAAACTACTTCAGCAGTAATTTATTTATTTATCTACAGTATTTACATCCACCTCTCTTTGTGTATTTAGTATTCTAAATCTGATTCCAGTTATATAATATTTGATTAGTTGTATTCTTAGAATCATAGTTATAGTCATACCCAGTAAAAAAAAATTCCAGCTTGTTGGACTCATTCTGCAAGCAGTTAACTTCAGTGTTTAAGATTTAGATGGTTGCATGGATCCAGTAGAAGTTTTTTCCTGAATAAAACTTTGGCATGGCCAGTCAGACTTTAGGAGTTGCCATGGAACAACTTATCTTGCATACAGCAGTAGATCACGTAGTAGATCAAGATAAGTAAGTTTAAAGTTCTCACCTGGGCCCCACTGATTTCTCCAAAGCAATGTCCCAGACCAACTGCTGCCATCCCTGCAGCCAGTGCCGGGTACAAGGGCCCTGAAGACTCATCGTCAGGCCCTTGCAGCGAGGAACCTAACACCGCCGAAACGAAGACCAACGAGCCCAGAATCTCAGCCAGTATACTCCGCCAAAACTGACGGCTCCTCACCTCCTAATTAATGAGAGTGTGTGTTAATAATAATAATAATAATAATAATAATAATATGTTTCTATGTAGCATGTTTAATTGCAAAGGAGCTTGGAGTTTAGTCCTGGGACCTGGTGGGGTTTCTGAAAGAAATGTGGTCTGGGTGGTAGTAGCCTGGTGGGTAAGACACCTGCCTGTGAACCCGATAACAAGACATTCAACCTTCAGTGTCTTCAGGAGGACTGTCCCTCTAACTAATGACTGTAAATCGCTCTGGATAAGGGAGTCTGCCAAATGCCCCTTTACCTTAGGTCTGAAACGTGTCTTTTAAAAAGGTCCTTTGCAGTGCACAGTCTGGTCGTGTACCAAGTCTGCAGCTGGTGCTGTCTCAATCTGGGTTTGAACGCTTTTCTCAGCAAAGGATGCATCAAATGTACTAATTAGAAAGGGTGTCTGGATACGTTTTTGTACATACAGTTTATAATTAGGTACATTACCTTGAAAATCAGAGCTGTATTCAGTATTTTAAAGTATGCTCTCCACAAAAGGAAGAAGAAAAAAGCAGAAGCCAGTTGTTTTGAGAATAAAATCAACAGCCAAGCAACAGCTTCAAATAAAAAAATACTTCACACAAGCTCTCTTGGCTCAACTTTTACCCCTCGTCTCCTTTTCCACAATAACGACAATAATGTCTTCTTCTTTCTCAGTCTTATCACAAGCAAACCCTTCTTGCATGTTTCTCCTCTTTTAGTAAGAAGTTAGATTTGCCCTTACCTCTCGCAGGGTCATGTCGAGCCCAGTATTTGATTGTCCGTCTATGTTTGCGTACGTGCGTGTGTGGACATGGAAGAAGAGTGAGCACTGAATGAAAAAAAAAAAAAAAGGCTCATTAATTCGAGTGAAGGAGACTTAATGGGATCCGAATGCAGACACCACCCCTCATTTCTATCAAGAACCATAGACCCCTCCCCATTTCTACAATGCCAAAGTGTAGGACATCATCAAAAAAGAAATCCAGCTTTAACCAAAACAAAAAGGACCCTTGATTAAAAGTGATTAAAAAGTGGTTTTTTTCATCTGACCATGCAATATCATCAATAAAGCCCAACGTTTACACGAAAGATGTGTGCAGTAGATAAGAAGAATGTTTGGACTCGGCCGAGAGAGAGAGACCTTACTCCCTAAAAAATGAAAATTGTAACAACGTGCCAGTTTGATGGATCAGTGTGTACAGATTTTATTTTGCATAATATTTGCATCTGACGCACAAATCCTCTGTACTCTCTCTCCGCTTTCATCACTCCACTTGTGAGGTGCTGTTACAATTGCCATGGCGACCGCCTCTTTGGTGTGATGTGGTTGCCATGGGGGCTTTTGTGGGGCCGTAGTGCTGGGTGGCTACTTTAGTGCGGTTTCTACAGATGGGCTGAACATCAGTAATCTCACTGGCTCACGAAACAAAACAAGAATTCAGTTTCTCCATCATATCTACCACTTGATACAGCTAAGGGTCAGAAAACTATGCCACTTGAAGGACAATTCTGGTCCTTCTTGTCCTGGTCCTACTTGTTTTGTAAAATGTAAAGCAGTAATGATGAAAGGGACCGCACTGAGGATTTCTACCACACCTAACGGGCACATACTCCAGAACAGAGACTCAACCGCACACCCGTGTCCGGGTAAAGCTATGAAGCGTTCAGCAGACTTTTTTTCTTTAAATGTTTTCCGTGGTCATCTCCGTTTCTCTCTGTTTATTTATTCTTTACAAAATTTCCCATAGTGGTGAAGATGAGCATTGCGTATTGGGGCCAGGTTATGCAACAACCACTGAAAACCGACTTCTCAAATACTATAGTTCAAAACTGTACAGTTCCCCTCTCAGCTGGGGGGGACCTCAGTTACCCCTTTATTATTGCGGTAAAGACGAGCAGCAACCTTTCTAAGCTGATAACGCTGTATCATCTCTTCCTTGGACAGGTTTTGATGAGATTTAGATCATTAACCCATGGCAAAAGTTTGATTCTCTGTTCAGTGATCCATTTTTTTTCAGTTTTAATCAGTGTTCAGTATTCAACCAGCTGTTTGTTGCCGAAAGTCATTTTTATTGAATATAGACTTAGTCCGTAGTTTCAATCAAAGTTTCAGTGAGGTTAATTCTCCGGAACCAAAGGGAAGCCTTTCAAAACGCTCGCTGGCAGAGAGGTGGGATCTGATTTTGGTTTTGAAGACCCAAGAATGGGACCCTGTGAGGCTGTTTGGATACTCTTGAATCACCCTCCTCGCTTTGCTTATTTTCATGCAGGCTTCTCAGAACTTACTTGGTGTGAAAGGGTAAGCTCACTTCCTTCCTGTAACACCATCTTGCGTTGTTTTGCTATTCGGTGTCAACTTGTGGGAAATGTGTTTCCCTCTGAAGATTTCTTCCTTTTGCTCTCAAGCCATTTTACCTTGTGCCCCCTGAACACTTGGGCCTTGGACCCAGATTTGTGTAAAGCTGCTTCGTAATACCCGTTTCCAAATAACACTTTGAAATTAAATTTGAATTCAACTGAACTGTAATCATATCCATTTTCTTCTACACAGTTTGTCATGGACTTGATTTTGTTGCTCTGCTGGGATTGTCTGAGTACTCACACAGTCCTCGCAGGCACTGGTGAAATTAACATTGCGCAGCCAATCTGAGATTTAAATTGAGAGAAAGTCTCAAAGATTTATTTGTAACATGAAAGGTGAACATGAAAGGATGAGGTGATTAATGCTGCTTCGTTTGAGATGATCTCACAGCCTTCTGATTCTGATTCAGTTGTCATTTCAGGAGTACTTGGTGGATTGCGCACAGCTACAGTGAACATCTATGTTTTGTAAAAGTGCAAAGTGCAAAATGTGGATGTTGCAGTGAAATGCCACTGTGCTTTACACCAGCCCATTAGTAGGCCCCCGAGCAGCAAGATTAGAAAGTTATACGTTAGCATTCCAAGCTGACCTGAATGAAACTGTTTTGCTTTCTCGAGAGGAAGACGGTTTCCGTCTTAATGAGCGCTAAATGGCTCTGGAGCGAGGTGAGCTGTAAGAAAGCAAAGGAGTACGAGTGTGTTGCCGAATGGGCTGGATTACTCTGTTTGCTGGCGATTTGTGCCGCAGTGATCCTTGCTTTTGTAGCGCTAAGCCCTGTGTGGATGAGCTGAGGGGCGACGGGTTTGGCAGGCTGGAAACTTGCTGGCGTGGGGAAGTTTTTTTCTCCCTTTTGGGGAGGGTCTCGTTTCACTGATAGAATGCTGACATCCACACTACACATGCGCATACGCATACATACACACACCGGAATCACACAATGCGCATCAAAATCACTAACGCGCGCACAAACCGCCAGCTAAGGGATACTGGAGAGAGCAGGGGAGGGTGGGGCTGAGAGTGAGAGGTTGATTCACACAGGTATGCCCACTAAAAGAACACTCCACAACAAAGCAGACGCAAGTTCAAGCCATGAGTTGAGTTCATTCACAAGACCACTATACCGTATGCATAAAAAAAAAAATTGTATCTTAGCTCTGCTGGCTCATACGACAGTGAAAGCAATTCAACTATGAACAACAAACCGAAAAAGAAAACTCTAAAGCACAATTCGAGTTCTGTCCTCTGTGGGTGTACAGCAGCTCCAGCTGAAGCAGACAGCTGTGCCCAGACCGCACCATGTGCGGCAGACATGGCACTCCAGGGAGCAGAAAACCCCACAAAGCACCGCGGGCCCCCTGCTGCCCAGAGCTCCAGCCCGCAGCCGAGAGGTGTACGCGTCTCTTTGGCTTTGAGGTGGTTATCTGTGCTTACACATGGCACCAACATGCATCAACACCCGAGATGTACTGGGTTCAATAAAAAAAAAAAAAGAAAAATAATAAACATTCAAATTTAAACTGTAAAGCTGATACACAGTCTCTTCTCTTCAAAGTATTTACTAGCTATTTTTGGATTATCATTATATATTTTGTCTTCCATTGTTCTATTTAAAAACTTACATTCATAAACAAGTGGATAAATTACTTTTTCTATAACTGCAATTGGGCAAACAATACTTTCTACACTTTTCAAGCATGTAATTTTTTTTTTCTATAGGCTACCGACATTGTATTTTGTCTGCATTCGAAAAGTTCCATAAATAAATTTCAAATCTCTAAAAATCTGAAACCGACTGTGCTCACTCCTATAAACTCCTGGAGCACTGTGTGAGCAAAAGAGCATTCCTAATGAACAGTGTTCTATCAAACCCAGCTCAGTACAAAAATAAAAATAAAACACTGACTGCCATTCATATGAAAAGCAGGTGTGCTGTGGAACCTGGAACCAAGATGTTAGTAGCAGATCCCTGAAGCGAGGTGGGCTCTCCATGGATCAGAACAATTCGTTCAGAGTGGCTCAACGATGCGTGGCCAGAATGATATCCGAGAAATTTGTAATCCATGCCTGCTCTGACCTTTCACTTGCTGCCTTATAATTTCCACCCCTTGACTGGTGCCATCGTAACAATGACATTTACTCAACCTGCAGATGTTTTGTTTTTTTTAATGCAGCAGCTAACTGGTGTATATGGTGCTGAGACTCATTGCTTTGTATGAAGCAGCACGGTAATTGAATACCAATGACGTTGATACTACTGGTGCAAAAAACATGTTTCCAGCTGCAAATGTGCAAAACACGTTGAACCGTATTTTCTGTTCCCAGTCATGAACACACCTTGAAAGAAGTGAAGTGGAGACACAGCGATTCTCTCTACTGATGTGGTTTTATTTCAGCTTACCAGTACATTCTACAGATGCACGTGTGTTACATCACTTTGAAACAACATGTTACTTTAATGCCGCCTCTTAAAAACGATATTGGTCCTAAAAATATAGAAAGGAACAAATTTAAAGTCACAAAAACTGTACATTATTAAAAATTCACTAAACACCACATTTGGTTGTACATTTGAGTACTTTTTCTTTTCTTCCCACTCTTTTAGGAAAAAAAATGTCCCTTTTGTGTTGCCATGAACATAGTGAAATATGCACGTTTTGGGACAGGACAAGTTCAGTGTATGAAACTACATCGACATGGAGAATTCTACTCTTGCCGTCTCATGTTTTCTTAAAGAGGGCCATGCAGCTATATAGCCTCAGTGACATTATCCATTGTCTACTTACAATCAACCGAAACCCTTCAGTGAAACTGTGAAAGGAATTATACAGCCATTTGCATTAGACTAGCTTTTTCCAGATATTTAGTAGCGAGAGAAAACAATGGCTAACAATGAATAAGACCCAGCAGTCACTGCATGTTAGCCAAGTTAAAAGGCTGAATGCTGAAGTGTGAAGACTTGTTTTTATCTACAAGTAACAGTAATCAGACCTTGCATATAAGTCAAAACGGGGCTAAAATGTGTCTTTAAGATCCATGTTTTAAACACACCCAGACCCCCCCCCAGGTTCTAACACAGTCATCAATTATCCTACTCATAATTAATGGATGTTGAGGTGATTAAAAATGTCCAAAAAAATTCTTCAGAATGTCTGATCCGCTTCTTCAAACGAAGAATGAGTATCGCTAAATACAGTATCTATACTCTGTGCTCCAAATGTGTACACATAACCTTTCCACTTACAACAATAATCAGTCAGTCTAGTACTTTTTCCACACACACTATTCATACACGGAGGCAAAAAGGTCTTAATCTGCTACACCAATCTAGCGGAGGTTCCCAAAAAATAATAATAATAATAATTTTTATGGTGGCCATTGTCTTTCAGTGCTAACGAAACATGGTCTGCTGCTGCCATGACACCCTGTCGTTTCTGATCAAAGAATGGAATTAGCTGACCAAAAAAATTACTCATCTCATCCAGGAAGCAGGAACAAAGCTCTAAGAGAAGCAAGGAAACGGGTAGGGAAAATCACATAGAATATAGAATATCAAAGAATAAATGTTCCTGGTCTTTTACTGGCCGTTTCATGAGTCATCTACACATCTCATGATGTGATCTGTACATGTACACTACAGACTATTGCTATTAAATAATCCCAGCTATTGAGTTTTTTTTTTTTAAGGTGTTTTAAGTATATAGAGCATATAATAAAATATATTGAGAAAAAAAAAAAAAAAACATTTCTAGACCTGATAGAACACTACATTAATATGGTCAACCAAGGGGACACAACCTGCCCAGACTGAAGCATGGCACTCTGAAAAAACTTGCTACACCCATGTTTAAGCAGGCCCTGTCAGAAGCATTACAGTCACTACAGCCGAACAGATGATGTTTAAACCACTTTACATGAGTAAAATGAGTCAAGCTGTAGTCCCAACCCGTAGAGAAAGGGTACCAAAAACTGGTGTAATGTGGAACTGTTAGTTGCTGAAATCAATAATAATAATAATAATAACAACAATAACAATAATATAATAATAATAATAAAAAAATGGAATTAAAAATAGGAAACTCTTGCTATGGATCCAAGCAACAACATTGAAAAATAATAGGAGAAGGAAAAAGACAGACTCGACTCAAAATGAACAGAACAAATCTATACACATATCTACACATGTATACAGAGGACTGGAGAAGTCTCCAGAATTAGTCCTGGTAGTAATAAGTAACAAGGGATGGGGCATAGCTTTCAAATCCATCCCTACGTCAGGCCAGTGACAGGCCCCTATTTGTCACTGTTCGAATAAAACTCTGCCCAGCGGCTCTCGAAAAAACGTCTCATGGAATGGCCGGCCATGCCCACCTCTGATGAATCTTCATTAAAGAGTTCACAATTGTTGAAGACCAGCTGAGCATCTGCCGCAAACTCCTCACAACTACAGTACCTGCAGCAGAGGACAGATGTAGTGAGTGGTCAAAGCGAAAACATTCTTTACTTATAAACATTAGTAAAAAAAAAAAAAAAAAAATTAGTAAATAAAATAAAGTCTACAAACAATTCAAGTCACAGTATCATGACAGATCTATGAACACTACTAAAAAGAAACCAAAAAAAAAAAAAAAAAAAGCCCTAATTTAATCAGGTTTGAATAGATACCACAGATGAACTGAATACGAAGACTGCTTGGAATTGTATGGTAACAATATCCGAACAAATGCAACAGGCGAGAAGGAGCATAAGCCTGTATTAACGAGTTGAGGTAAATGGGTGCAGATCCAGAAGTGACTCTGCAAGTGAGAGTCAGAGACTTGAATATGATCCAGACAGCCGTGGGCAGCCAGCAGGGGTGTGAAATCCCTTTTTATCTAACTGAGAACCACACATGCCGCCATGTTCTGGATAGGGGTTTCACCGTGCATGCCGAATCCTGCCACAGTGGTGGGACTGAGAAAGGACCCTGGCCTGTTTTAAGAGTTGGGTGGCATACTGAGTCAGGTCATGTCTGATTTACCTTGGGTTTTTAAGGATAGCAGATACTTTTGAACAGTGTGAAAATAGCAGTTGGTGCAGGAATGGATAATGTCCTGCACGCAGAAGACACAGAAGACTACACCAATGGTAAGCACAGAAGACTACACTAATAAGAGTGCTTGTGAAAGGCTCCTAACAATATTCAACTACCTCATTAAAAATTCTAAGTCCCGAATGATAAGAACATCTGCCAAATGCATGAAAGTAAATATAAATGAAAGGTAAGTGAAAGCAGTCCAAGATAAAATTAAACCAAGGACACGGAGCACAATTTGGTGGTTCCTGTCCTCACCTGAACCCGGCAGTTATCAGGAGCTGAACCAGGCACCCCTGGTCTAAATCCTGAACCTCTATTTAACTCCATTTTCAAAAGAAAATATTTAACACACATACAAACAGTCTTACCCTCCTTGTAGAAGCCTTTCACGCATTGTTAGGAAGTCCATGGGGTTTTTGATAATGCGTCGATATCCAGGCACAAGTCGGGGGTTGACCGGCTCCAGGAAGGGCCAAGCGTCTGCGTGGGCTTCCATCTCCATCAAAATTATCCTAAAAATCACACAGAGACTTTGGTCATGACAAGATACACTGAACATTCAGATTCAAAGGAAGAAACATTCATCAGGTTATGGATCTCCTCTTTCCAGATCAGAAGAGTGCTTGCATAAACCAGTTACTAATGCAAGAGCGGACAGTTTAATTGTAAGGAAAAAAAACTGTCGGCAAGAAAAATGTAGAATATGGGCTTTTCAAAAGAGCTTAAACTCACTCGCAGTAGGTGAGGTCAGGCTGGTTCCGCGTAGCCATGCGTCTGCGTTTAGAAAGCGAGTGACTCGTCCCACTAGAGGGGGCAGGACTCTCTTTCTGCCGTGTACTCATGCTCCGTTTATGCCCATTCTCTTCATCAGAACTTTCCACACCATAACCGAAGCGTCGCTTTTGTGCCTTGGACCTCTGTCGAGCAGATCGATGTGGCCGTGGCCCTTCACCAATCCCCTGCAAGTTTACACATAGATGCACATTGATTACAATGATTACAAACAAATACACCAAGTATATGCCCAAAGATGAAAGTGACTTCTCAATACCACAAGATGTATTTGGATTCAGCTGATTAAAAAAGGAAAACAAAACAACTACAAAAAAAAATAAAAACTTTGAAGGAAAGATGAGGCTCAAGTGACTCCTTGAAATTTAGGGAAAAAAAAAAAAAAAAAAAAAAGTTTAATCACCTTGGAAATGCAGGTGGGACAGAACCAATCTCCTTCTGGAACCTCAGTGACCTTTGGCTTCAGGCAGAACATGTGCCAACCGCGATCACAGCCATCACACAGCAGTAGACACTCATCATTATCACCTTTTCGACAGAACTGGCACGTCTGTGGAAACACACCCAGCTTTGAGTCCACAATAACAAGAACTAAAGACCTTAATTATATTCTTAGTACATTAAAAAGTAAGTGGCAATTACAAGTGATCACATGTTCAAGCCATAGTTTATTTTATTGCAACAGCGGTCTCAATTTGATCAAAAATATTAACATTTTTGATAAAAAATAATCTAACTGAGTTGAGAAACATGTTGAATTGCTGCCAACAAATTATTAAATGTAATCTATACAGGCCAACGTGTGTCCTCACCACTCTGACAATGGACTTCTCCCAGGCGATGGCCCTCTCCAGCTGCAGGAGACACAGGGCGAGCTGAGACGCACTACGGCAGCGGTCCAGGGCTTGTCTCCATGTCCTCAACCTGGGAGTGATCTCACTCTCCAGGCTACAAACACCAATTTTAATTTTAGAACAAACAGCAGAGAGCATCTATATTTATCAGAAAGTGTTGTCAACTCACTGTTAACAAAATTAATCAATAATTTAAAATAAGCTATAAAATACAGGACACCTCTAGTGAGTGTTGAAAGGTGTACTGGTGAGGTAAGGCTTCCTAGGGCTGGCAGTACTGCCAAGGTAGTACTTCTGTTAACTGTTTCTTCTTACAAACTTTCTAAGACTTTTTTGCAAATCAAAGGGTTCCCAAATATTTTGTAAGCAGGGGTTAAATCATAAAATTGTAGGTTCGTACCCCGTCTGGGTCACCTGGGTACAAAGTGACATCTGGGTCTGCACCCAACTACATTAACCATCATTCAGCTTTATCTTCCTACTCGCTCTCTCCTCTATGGAACATCGTCTTGCTCTTCCATCCCTACACAAAGGGTAAACCCAGTCCAGACTTTTCTCTTTTGTGGTTCCCCGCTGTCGGAATGCGCTGCGTAAATTGACCAGAGCGGCAGAAACCCTCTCCAGCTTCAGAAACCTCCTGAAAACTCATCTGTTAAGAGAGCATCTCCCCTCCTGACGACCTATCATCTTCCTGCACTACTCCTACATACAGATTTTAGAACTTGGAACTCTCCTCTGGTTCTCACACTGTCCTGAAACTTGAATGTGTCCTCATATTGCAAGCCGCTTTGGATAAAAACGCCTGCCAAATGACTAATTTAATGTAATAAAATTCCCAAATCGATAAGATGATAACTGACCTGACAGCATCCATAGGCATCTCTTCTCCACTAGGTGGAGGTGTGAGTGGAGCCAAGCGCACAACCTCAGACAGGTTCCACAGTGGATCCTTGAGGTAGCGGCGCTCGATATTCCTCTCCAGGTTGGTAAGCCGCAGGACAGCTAGGTCCAGGGGGTTGGAGGGCACACGCAACAGGTCTGACCACTCCTTCTTGGTTTTCACCATCCAGTCATCCCTAGGGTCCACCTCATGCTCAAAATACTGCAGGTCCTCCCTAGTGGAGTCTGGTTCCGGCGCAGTGTACATCTAAGTAAAACAAAAGAGATGCAAAACAAAGATTAAGAATAAAGAAAAGCTAAATCAGTCAAAAGGGATTCCTAACTGATCACTAATAACAAACATGCCTGTCTACTACGCACACTCAATGGCAATTTTATCAGGTACACCCATCATATAGGTTTCAATTACCAGGTTGTTTTTTTCCTGGGGTTTTATATTAACCTACTCAAGCTCTTTTCACACTGAAACCCTGGTACAAATACAGGACAGTTTTAATCTTTTCCTATTAACAATTTACTCATCCTGCCACCTGGGTATTTTTGTGATGCTATAGCTCATATTCATATTAGTGCAACACTGCTGTATTAGTGCAATACCAGGGTCACTGCTGTATTGAGAGTGATCCTACAACCATATATCTAGTCAGCGTTTGTACTGTTTCTACCCATTAATGGATGGGGTAGAAGGTGGCAGGCAAATTGCAACAAAACATCCAATTATTAGCTAAGTTTACAGGATCCCAAGATACGTGTACCCAACAAACTAAAAACTCATCTAAACTCAAACTGGCATACCCAAATGTATATTCATGTATTCTAATATATGCATCCTGTAAAACTAACATGTAAGATAGCAAGGCAGTGTACAGAGAGGACCACTGAATAAAACAAATGATACTAAACATTTACTAAATACTGACCCAAATGTGTAACTGGGAATTTTGAATGGTTTGTTTTCAAGACAGGAAAAGCTGAAACGGAGAGTGTTAGGAGGGGAACTAAAAGAGCTGGACACTGGGTTAAAGAAAGAGTGAAATGTGCTTCCTGTTTAAGCACCTTGTGGGAGGTTAGAACTCAAGACAGCAAGAGAGACAGAGAGAGACTCAACCAGCATGACAGTCAGAATTCTAATTGGTCTCTTAAAAAGCAAGGCTGTTTCTACCAGTCGTTTTGGTTACTATTTTTCCTAAGTACCTCAATTCAAGGATTGAGGGCTGCCTGTTAGAATTGCTGAGCAACCTAAAGTTTAAGGGAGATTGTCATGATGTGTAGAGTCTCTCATGAACCCTTCATGCCCATGTTTCTATGTTTCCATACCTGAAATCCTGCAGCTGATGATTCGGCGGCACTCTCAGTGTCGCTTAGTCCGCTTGGAGGAGACATCTTTGAATATAAAGTGTGGACATAATGATGCAATGGCTGTGCCAGCCTGTACATGCAGTCAGACTACACACACAAACAGCTCCCTCTGCTGCTCAACCAGCTCAGGGGCAGGCATTAATGAAGCAAGCACTGTGATTCCAATGGGCTGAGAGCATTTTGATAAAACAGAAATCAGTCTAATAAAGAAAAATAAAAAATCTAACGGTTTGGGGGGAAAAAAATTAAATGGAGTGGACCACAATGGAAAATAAATAAGTGGACAGTTTTTCTGGGGGAAATGTCCTTGCAGTTTGCATATAATATAAGGTTTGTATTGTACAGCTTGTTCCTTGACAACTAAATAAAAAAAAATTAAACCCAACGAATAAACTTGATGAGCAGATGTTGCATAACTCTTTAAAAAATGTCCTAGCTCACCTTCAGCTGCAGATCAGCGCCCACTACCCTCTGTTCCAGATCTTCCACCCACTGTAGGACACTGATGTCAATTTTCATGACCCGCTCCTGCTCTGGCCATGGCTTTTGCAACGCCTCTAGCAGGTCACCAACCTCCTTCTGCTGGAATATTGGGTCTAACAGAGGCAGGGATATGAGGAAGTAATGTAGATGAAGTTATGTAAATATTGAAACAACTAAACAAGGTCCTACACTGTATAATTTTCAAAGATCAATACTGACAGTTACAGCCATTAAAAACATTATTTAAAAGACCCGTTTATTTAAACTGAAGTCTTGAAGTCTTTGAATAGCATTCATATAGGACCACTGTGCAGAGTCTGACTCTATTCTGGAATCCATTTCAGTATTTTGTGAGCGATACAGATTTTAAGGAGCTATAAATTCATAGCAAAGCACATACGTACAAAAAAGTCAAATTAAACAACTAAAATCTGTCACCTTAGACTGAAGTAAAGCAGTGTCAAAGTAATGTAGATTTGTGTTTTAAGACTGACAGAAATGATGCTGACAAAGGAAGAAGAGTACTGGTTTGTTAAAATATAAATGAAAAATTGTTGTATATCCCTAGATTTAATTTACTTCAATTAAAGACTCCCTTTTTTCATATTCTGATATTGAGAGATTAAGCTAAATTATCTCCAAAGCCATTATGACCTTTTTACTGATCTTTACCAAGGGGTGCCAATAATTATCCCACCCACTCTTTAAATGGCCCAGTGCTATTTTAACACCGTAATGACTCACCAGTCATGGGTCGCGCACAGAAATCTGCCAGGAACTCCATGTGTTTTGTGAGGTGCTTGTGGAGAACCTTCTCTCGGATACCGCGGGGGTGGAGAGCGGTCAAAATGGCCGTAAGCTCCTCAGGCTCTTTGATCCACCACCAGCCTTTCACCATTGCTGGGGAGGGAAAGAGAACCTATTGATTTCTAGAATTAACCTTAGAAAATATAATCTATTTAGGCAAAAATACAAATAGTACTAACACCTAATTAGTCAGGTGGATCTGAGTTAAAATGCACAGAATAACTTCCTTAATGAATAAGACTTCCTTAATGTCAATTCATATGTCCATGCGGACTTGGTCAACGAAACTGACTGAAAGGCAAAATGAACTGACCAAGTGGAATGGGCTTGACCACAAGCTGTGTGAAGTACTTCTGCTCCACCTCCTGGAAGAGACAGGACGGTGGCCTGCCCCTTCGCTTTGCTGCTCCAGACCGGGAGTGCCCCCGGCCAGCACCGCTGCCCCTCCTGCGCCTCCTCCCTGCCCTGGGAGCTGGAGTGGAGCACACCTGAGGAGAGGGAATCACAACCTGCAACAAGACACAAGTACTCAGGAATCAATCAATCAGTCATGAAGGTTTGTTTACATCTGCCTGGTTAACATAATGATCCCTCCAACAATTTGGGGAAAAAAAAAAAAAAAAAATCCAACGAGAACTAAATAGTCTACTCTAATATAGGAAAAGAGAGAGAGAGAGAGAGAGATATGAGAGAGATGAGAGAGAGATATGAGAGCGAGTGTGATTACGTGTTTGGCTTTGGAGATGATTATTAAGGTGTAACTAGCCAGTTGATACGGTAAATGTAGTTGTTGCTATGAGGTTGCTATGAGTTTCACATGTGAGGGTTAATGTAAAAACTTGGGTCAATACTTCACGAAAGTGGTCGCAATACTTTTGACTAAAGAGCAGAGTAGAAAAACTTTAGACAGATCTGAACTTACAAACTGACTCCTCAATACTCAGCCACTCTCTCTTTGTCTCTTGTCCTATCTTTCCACATTTATTTTCAATGACCAATTAAATGGAGACTGTCCAAGATGTGTGTACCCAAACCTTGGCAAAGAGAGAGGAATCCAAAAGAGGGTTGTGTTTATATATGAAGAACTCTGTTCCAAACACACGAGAGAGAGAGAGGGAGAGAGAGGGAGAGAGAGGGAGAGAGAGGGAGAGAGAGAGGAGAGAGGAGAGAGGAGAGAGGAGAGAGGAGAGAGGAGAGAGGAGAGAGGAGAGAGGAGAGAGGAGAGAG
>JBBIGA010000132.1:3122351-3142657 GCA_037576975.1 Alestes dentex | reverse complement strand
GAGAGGGAGAGAGAGGGAGAGAGAGGGAGAGAGGAGGAGAGAGAGAGGAGAGAGAGAGAGGAGAGAGAGAGGAGAGAGGAGAGAGGAGAGAGGAGAGAGGAGAGAGGAGAGAGGAGAGAGGAGAGAAGCTAGAAGCTAGAGAGAGAAGCTAGAGAGAGAACACGTTTCACTGCAAATAGTTAAAGTTTATAAATCTACATAGAGATCGGATCTTTTTGTCAGATTGAGATGGGCACTTTGAATGTTTCTGAATTTAAGATTGAACTAACTGGCCATTTGTTATTTTTTTATTAAGTTATTTATTTTTTTTAAACATGGATGTATTTCGAGTTATTCTTAATTTTATTAAGCTCTTTATTATTACTGCATATTCTATTGTATCAAAAATAAGACAAAAAAAATGGATTTGTAGAGTTTAAGAAAAAGAACAGATGGATTTATATCGTTTTGAAAAAATATATATTAAACTTTGGATTTATACTCGACAACATTGTTGTTATATTTGACGTTTAATGTTGAACATGTTCAGACTAAGCCTAAACAAACATGTATGTTTGTATGTATGTATGAAGAGCTCTTTTCCAAAACGCTATATATAAATAAAAGCTCAACACTGATCAATGTTGTCACTCAGCAGCAGAGAAAAAAGCTCACTTGAGCAAAAAATGTTGGTAAAACTCTCAAACCAATGCACTTTTGACTCATTCTGCTCATGGGGCTTGTCTCTCCTAATGCTGCGCTTTGCGGCTGATTTCTCCTCCGCTCTGCAGCCTTCCCGGCTCTGCCAGGCTCGCAAAGTGGAATGATTTCATAAGGCCTCAACGTTTTACCATACAAATCAATGGCAAAAAGTATTCATTTTAAAAGATAAACACTCTGTCCCGGATCAAACGATCAGAAAGCTGTATACATGCACGAGACACCGGATATTAACGAACATTCATTTCCAAGAATGACAAAAACAATAGTGTGATTACCGACACAATCACACTAAATACAATTGCATATGCACATCACAGCATTGTGCTATCATATTCAAAACCCATTATTATTTTAAGTCAACCCCTTGCTGCACTTACCGGTGGAAGGATTCCAGAGAGATCGGAGGGATTCAGGGGGACAGGTATAGCACTCAGGGGAAGAGATGCTTCTTTAAGGGGAGACGAAGAGGTAGATGACGGTGCACAAGGCTGGGACAGAGATGTCTCATCACATGGCTCCTTTGGCAACAGGTTGAACCACTGCCCACTCTTCTCTGCCAGCTCTTTCATACCATCCTCTGGCTGGTTGCCATCCTCACCCTGCCCAGCCCCAGATGATAAGACTGGTGTGTCTGTTGTCAGGGAGCACTGGGACTGACTCAGCCAGGTCTGGAAGGGTGACTGGGTGACATCAGGACCTGGCCCCATTATTGAGTCCTCACCACCTGATTTGCTGCTGCGCCGCCGCCGGCGGTTCTTGACAGTGCGTAGATGGAGCTCTACTTCAGGTTTGATTTTGCGGGGCCGGCCCCGCCCTCGGGGGCTGCTCATTAGAGAAGCCTCACCCGGAAGAGGGTCCATCTCTGGGGAGAGACTGGAAGAAGGTAATGGATGGGAAGGAGGAGGGGAAGAAGGGAGGGGGATTTTGGTCACATTGGACACAGGAGACACAGGTGGCTCCTCTTTGACCTCCGCCTTCACAGGAGACAAATCTTCCTTCTTTACTGGGGTTACTGGCACATCCTTCACCAAAATGTCACCTGAGGCTGCAAGAAAGACAAAGAGGAGAGAGTCTAAACAAACACATCAATTGCCCATAAAGACTTCTAAACAGTGAAGAAGCAGAAGCTGGGATTTATGGTTCTCTTCCATAAGATTTCTTGTGAGCGCAAAACAAGCAGCAAATCACCCTTGCTGTTCCCAGGAATAAAGAGTACTGGCACAAGGATAATATATATGCGGTTGGAAGTTTTGGAGACTTTGTCCAAGTTAAAGAGATTATAAATTTTTTAAAAATCCCCACTCAATTCTCCAAAGGCACACAGTTCCTTTTGTGTATCATTGGACAATATTTCATTCTTCAACAGGACAATGATCCAAAGTCTTCAAAACTGTGCCAAAATTATATCCAGATTGGCCCCCCAGTCTCCAGATCTTTCTCCCATTGAGCTGCAGGAACAAGCTAGATCCTCAAGTTCCAAATGAGCTCCAGCAAATGAGACAGAACTGTTTGCAAGCTTGAAAAGCTGCTGGGAGAGTTTGGACAGAAGCTCTTCCCGAAAATGACCAGAAAAGACGCCACAAATCTGTGCTGCTGAGATGAAGGCAAGGGTTTTGCATTCATTAAATCGCACTTACAGTGCATCTTGTTATATTTTACTTCAAATCAGTTACATGTGCATTTCTAATGCTTGCAATAAAAATTCCGGCCCAATAGCATATCTGGTTCCTGTGGAGACTGAGGAGACTGCACCTCTCCCCACTAATTCTCACCACATTCTACAGAGGGACTATGGAGAGCATGCTTTAATTCCATCCCGGAGTGGTCCAGAAACTGGGTTGCATCAGAGAGCAAGACCCTACAGTTAGGACAGTTAGGACTGCTGAGATGATCATCAGGGTCTCTCTCCCTTCTGTCCCAGTTATTTACACCACTCATACGTACATGCACACAAAGCCCCATCACTGTGGATGACCCTACACACCCCTCCCCCTTCTCCCTCTCTCCGTCTGTCAGGTTTCACAGCATCGCGGCTTTCGCTACCAGGATGGGGAACAGCTTTTTCGTCTAAATAAGAACTCCATAACATCACAAACACACACACTCTGAAATGGCTTGCTTCCTTTCTCCCAAACTGATCCATCATAAACAAAGAAAACTTGCTCCCCAACCACCACTGCAAATAGCCTGCATTTGATTGCATTTACTGTACCTTTTTTTTTCTTCTTCTCTGTTTGCAGCTACTTGCTGTTTTTGCACAATTAGTGACTGCTTTCTACCTCAACCGTTTTTGTATGTTTAATAAATCTGCTGCAAGAATATAGTAAGCCTTAAACTGTACTGACTCACACCTGTACAGTTATGGCTCCTGACTCCCACGCCATATCATTTACTGTAAACGATTGAACTGTTGCCTGTTTCTTTCACTCTCTCTGGTCCTGCCCTCCTCACAACCGTGTAGTCTTGTGCTGTGTTGTGTTGCATCACAGTCCTAGAGGAACACTTTCATTTCCACTGTGTACAGTATATATCGTTGAAATGACAATGAACGCTTACTTGACCTTTCTTGGGGAGTGGCTTTTTTTCTTGCAACACCCAAATATAAGACACATTTGTTGAGCTCTAGTGACACTTTCCATTTCTTAATTATAAACTTTACTGTGTTCCTAGGGATCGATAAAGCCTCTGAAATCTTTTTGTATGCATTGCCTCACTTGTGCCTGTCCACAACATTACCCCTAAGATCTTGCTACTCTTTGTTGATTGTTTGCTTTTATACTACCAAGCACTGGAGTGCAATGGAGAAGGTGATCAGTTACACCTAACTGAGTTTACAAATATTACAAATTTATTATAAAAAATATCATTAACATCCAACCACCACACCTATAAAGACATTATAGCAATATGAATTGAAGTTAGAGAAAATATATGATAAAAAGCCTTATTTTAGAGTAATTTTGAAAACAAACAGCCTTACATTTGAGAGCAAATGAAAAATGTTACTCTTCATAAATGTACATGTGCACTATTATTCAACCACTAGCTTCAGCACATGGTGGAGAATTCTTTAGCCTCCTACTAACCATTTTCGGTAAGTGCTAATGAGCTTCTCAAACCTCCCTGATGGAATCTTTGCCCATTCATCATGTGCAAAAGCCTCCAGCTCACTGATGCTTCCAGGCTGCAACTTCTTTAAATCCCACTAAAGATTTAAATCTGGGGAATGAGAAGGCCATTCCAGGATCTGTTTCTCAACCGAGCTTTGGCTGAGCTAGAGATGTTCTTGGGATCTCTGTCTAGCTGGAAAGTCCACTGATCACTAAGATTTAATTTCTAAACAGATGTTTTTATTGAAAATGACCCGGTATTTCTGAGAATACATGATGCCAGCTACACAGTCATGACTGCCATTTCCAGCAGCAGCAAAACATCCCCATATCATCAAGGGCTCCTCCATGCGAGACTGTGGGGATGGTAGACTTTTGGTCACAAGCCAGGTTTTACTCATGCCATACAGTTTCAATTTATGAAGTCTTTGTTTATTCAGTGCTCGTCTTGCAGTTGCCATTGAAGAACTTGTCCTGGGCTTCATCAGAACATGCTGTAGGTGTTTTTGCAGGAATATGGGGAGTTTACTTAGTTGCCCTGACTAATCTGCTGGGGGCTCTTGGTGAAATTTTGAACTTTCTCCCTCGGCCAGGCAGGTTCACTGATGAGCTTTAAGTTTTAGACTTCCTCATAATGTTCTTCAGGTGCAATGACAGAATTTCCTCTCAGCTTTTCTGAAAGCTTAGTTTTACCCAGAATTGCAACATCTTCATGAGTGGGGTTTACATAGACATCACTGAAGGACCATTATTCAGCCCCAGATGATATGTTTTAGCTCCACTTTAGGCTACAAAACATTTTTAAAACAGCAACGTTTTTATATATATTAGTTTAAAAAAATCAGATGCAGGAGACTTACCCAAAATATCTTCAGGCCCTTCTACCAACACACCACCAATATGGGGCAACAACCAGTACCTGCGTCGGTACCGATCCTGCCCCAGAGACATTGCCCGCATGCTATGTGATGACTGTATCAGCTTCTTACGGAAAAACACCTGGCGCTGCAAAACAGGATCATTACATGGCATCAACAAATCATACAGCAGACACCAAAAGCTTTTAAATCCAGCTATATAATGTTTACATATAAATGTAAACAGGTATGTTTACATTTAGAGCATTTGGCAGAGCGACGCATACGGGGGCTTTATACAGTACAAAGAAAACATGTCCCTCATACTACTAAACCTAGACCTACATAAAGAGCTACTAGCAAGCTACGATTCTACCAGCAATTAAGTTAATACTCCACCAGGGCCCCATCAGAACACACAAACATTTTTTTTCCATTTGTGTTAAGTTTTTGACATGCAGTTCTTAGTGCTTAACGAAAATGTGGGTCCTTCAGTCTCCATTTAAAAGACACAGAGGGTTGCAGCAGTTCTAATGGTCAGGGGAAGTTTGCCCTCCCACTTGGTACCAAGTGGTAGAACCAAGACCAAATGTTGATGATGCGTCACCCGGGTTGTATACAAGCTGTTTTGCTGGGACCAGGAGGAAATATTCAGACGTGCACAGACCCAGATCAAGTTTTGCAAGTCACCAGAATGAAAACGAGTGAGTGTCATCATCCTATCACTTGCAGGAGAACCCACGTGCAGATGTATCACCAAGAGTATGAGTGTATTAAGAAAACAGAAAAGGGTCAAACACTGAGCGCTGAGGAACACCAGTGCTAAGTCTTCATGGGGCAGATATTAGTCCTTTATATAAGCGGCCCCCAACCTTTTTTGCCCCATGGACGAGTTTTCAAGGAACAGATACAGATACAACTAAAAAGTGCGTTTGTTTTTTATTCATTTCTGCTAGCTTGGGGGCTACATTTTGATGTACTGTATCACGTGACGGAGAAAAGCGTTTTCCCCCTAAAATAAAATCTCTTTCAGACTCTGATAATCAATAAAATATTTTTATTCTGTCTTTCTTGGCACCTCGGCTTTATATGACACTTGATAACTGTGACCCTCAAGGTAGGACGCAATCCGCTGCCATGCAGAACCAGTTAGTGAGAGTTTGGGAACAAGCTATTTTTGTTCTGTTTAAGCTGAATATCTGAATCCAAGCTATCAAGAACTGTAGAACACTAGCTGCTAGACTACAGAAAGCTGGAAGCAGAACTAAAGAAGAACAAGAGTTAAAGGAACATCACTGTCTAAATTTTCTTTTGCTTGCAGACAACAAAAACATTTGTCCTACCTTGGTTAGCTTATCAATCTGTCGCTCCAGTTCAGGAACACTTGCATTGTTTGGACTGTCAGCCTGTGGGAATAGTAAAATTGTCTTTCACAAACACTGTACTTCTGTCAAGTTTCATTACCACTGCTGGGAAATGGTTCAATAGAGCGTAAACACAAAAGCCAAGCTGAGACCTGATGTTGCATTTACAATACTTCATAAAAAAACATTTTAACCAGTGATGACATAATGGTGCAAAGTAACTGTACTCACCAAAGAACATCTTAACCGTTAATAAATTAATAGTTTGTGTTTGGCTAATTTTTTAAATAAGCTAGCATGTTCCTATGGGAGTAAGCATACGGGTAGATATTGATAAAATGACTAATGATAATGTAATTAATTAAAAACAGAAAATAATTGTGTAATAACATTATGGACACTTAAATTTACTCTGACAGTGTATTTTGTAACCAGGATGTAGAATTTTGTCTGTGTGCTCAAGAACAGAAAAATACAGAGCCGCAGTAAATGTCATTCAGCAGACTACAAACACTCGTCTACTGTTAACCACAAAGCAGACATACGCTATATGGACAAAGGTTTTGGGACACACCTGGTTTTCAGAGTTTGGGCTAGACCCCTTATTTCCAGTGAAGGGGATTCTTAATGCTTCAGCAGACATTTTGGACAACGCCATGCTTCCAACTTTGTGGACCCAGTTTGGGGCAGAGCCTTTTCTATTCCAGCATGACTGTGTCCCAGTGCACAAAGCGAGCTCCATAAAGACATGGTTTGATGGAAGAACTTTGATGGAGCCCTGACCTCAACCCCATCCAAAACCTTTGGGATGAACTGAACAGAGATCGTGAGCCAGGCCAACATTAGTGCCTGACCGCACAGATGCTCTACAGAATGAATGGGCACCAATTCCCCCAGAAACCCTAAAATCTAGTGGAAAGTTCTTCCAAGAAGAGTGGAAGCTGTTACAGCTGCAAAGGGGGAATAACTCCATATTAAAGTCTATAAAATCTATTAATCCGATGTCATTAAAATCCCTGTTGGTGTAAGAGTCAGGTATCTCAATACTTTTGTCAATACAGTGTATCTGATTTACATTATTTGATTACTAAGCACACCGATAAAATTCAACAACCTGGTTCAAAAACACCTATGTGGAAAAACATGCTATACCTCGCTGGGTTTTGGCTCTTCTTTAGGCCGGCGTCGGCAGCTCCTCTCCAACAGCCCGTTCTCCTCCAGGCTCTCTTCCTCAGCCACTCCAACACGGCTGCTGCGCCGCCGCTCCTCGAAACATATTTCTTCTTCGGAGCGGCCGGTCTTCCGCGCCAAAGCAGCCTTAAGTCTGACGCAGAAAAATTAGTACATGTATTAGAGTAGGCTGAGATCAAAGTCTCAAAAGAAAAGTGCACCTGAAAGCATCTTTCTTAAAAATGTCATACTTGCGTAGCTTGCCCTCAATAATCCACTTATTTTTCCTGTAGGTAGCCATGTTCTCCAGTGTGTTGTCAATCTCCCTGAACATCCAAAACAGGGCAACCAATTACATATACATCCATATTAATTTGACAACTATGATCTTACACCAAAATCTCACAAAATCCCATATTGCACTGATATGACATTTGCATACTGTAGTCTTCTGCAATATGAATATTGCAAAATGATCTACAAAAATAACAATAGTAATACTGTAATGTAATACTGTGCATGAATCAAACCATAAAACACCTACAAGCCTAAAGTTTGAGAACAGGAGTAAACTAACCTGATTACTGTGTTACTAGCATTGAGCTCCTCCACCAGGAAGGCTAGGATGGAGGCCTTGATGTCAGGGCAAAGGGTCTGGAAGCTTTTAGTACGGAGGCTGTTGCACACCTCCAGCTCGAAGCCATGAGATTCCAGAAATATCCGGAGTACCTCAGACACTGTGCTGTGGCTCAGCTCCAGATCCACCAGCTTCTCCCCTAGGATCTTCACCGACTAGACAACAACAGGAGGAAGGAAAAAGAAAGGGGGGCAGAGGGTGACTTACATTAATAATGTAACGTGCATAGACAAAACAGTTACCACACATTGCAATAAAATTTAAATTAAACAAATTACACTTGGAAAACGGGACATGCAGTTCATTTTAGCTGTGTTAACAAAAGGTCACTTTCAATTAGAAAACTTTTCAAATGAAGTCATTAATACTGAACTGAATCACTAAAACTCACCTTAATCAGAGATAAAGCTAAAATCACGACGTATCAACAGACCTACCTGGTAGTAAGATGGCAGTCCAGGATCAATTAATGCAGCCTCCACTAGTTTTATTAACAGATCCAGGAGTTCGTTTTGGCTGTTGTCCATGCCCAAAAGACCCTCCTGCAACGTGGACAGGCTGGGAATGTCCTTGGGCACCTGGAGACCCAGGACCTTCCCATAACCATGTAGAAACTCCACCACTGAGATACAGTGGGAAAAGGCCACACCTGACAGAACCAGCCCAGGGATACGAGACAACTCCGGCAGAGCCTGTAGAAACAAGTGATCACAAAAGAGCGAGCTGATTACTACGGAGCTTTTTCAATAGCAAACGACATCATGTTTTGATAACAGGCGGAATGGACAAGAAAAGGGATACCAAGAACTAAGATACAGAGTTTAAAAAATATCAATAAAACAGAACCCAGTAGGCTTTCTTGCATTCACAAGATTTTGATTTGAACTAGCAATCTAACAATTAGACTAGACATTGACACAAGAGCCTCTTCTAAACCTCCCTTTAATTCAAGCGCGGACATCCACAATATGCTCAAAAAAACTGCAGTGTAAATTATCAATATCATAGTACAAGCATTTCTTCTAGTATTGCTGAGCATCTGTAATAGGAAAGGCAGATTGGATGAGTTTCTGAAAACTAAACTTCTGAACAGTAGAACAGCTGAAATAACAGTTCAAGTTAAATCAAATGTTTTGATTTCTTAATATATTTGCAATATGCCGTGACAAGGAACTAGTCTTCAGTTTTGTCCACTTACTGTGTGGTCCGTAAGACACATGTCCTCAGTGGGTTTCTTTAGTTCTTCAAGAATCAGCTGCTGCCTTTTCCTCTCTTCCAGCCGTTTCTGTGCCTGTGCCCTCCTCTCTGCCTGCCTCTTAGCCGCCAGAGCTGCCTGCGCCTGGGCCTCTGCTTCTGCTTGGGCCTTGGCCAGAGCCTTGGCTTTGCTGCGGGCTCTTGCTGCCCTCTTCACGGGGCTGGCCTTCTCCAGGTCTTCCTCCACAAGGCGTGGAGCTGGAGCCCTCCTCCTGCGGCCCGGCTTCTTGGGCGATTCCAGATCCGTCTGGGCCATGTCTGCGTCTGTCCGGCTCTGTGTTTGTACCTCTGACATCGGCTCATTAGCATTCTCCAGCTGTTCACATATATAAGAACATAATTAGTGTACCTGCGAATGCTATTCGTGTTTATTCATATGATGGAGTCAATCAATCACACTACAGTTCTTTTTAAGTTTTACCTTTATTATTGTGATTGCAGAAGCAATCACACTATTGCTCATCTTAAGTTTATCATTATTATTATTATTATATAGTTTTTTTTTTATCAACCCATTTTTGGAGCCATGCCTTATAGAAAAGTTATGTCCATTTTGTACATACAGACAGTCAGGTTTAATTTC
The DNA here is from genome assembly GCA_037576975.1 of Alestes dentex. Lineage (NCBI taxonomy): Eukaryota > Metazoa > Chordata > Actinopteri > Characiformes > Alestidae > Alestes > Alestes dentex. Next base: position 3,132,980 of record JBBIGA010000132.1, on the reverse strand, counting down.
TTGCAGTGGATCAGTAATTCCTATTTACAGTCACAAAAATCCGGACCAAATTACCTTAGCTTTAAGTTTTTCCTGCTTTATCTTTTTGTTCTTCGCATCTTCCCTCCTTTTCATTCTGGCCTGAGTAAGAGAAAGTTGAATCGGTCATACACTGACAGATTTGGTTGGAGAAATACACAGTCAAGATGAAATCTCTCTTAAACAGACACTGCCAGAATCAGAAACCTGAACCAGAAGTACTTATCAACAAAAAGCCAAGATAAGCACTGGACATGTGACACTTCCACTTAAACAGCAGTACAGTCTTTTACCTTTTTCTTCGCTTTCTTCTTAATCTTAAGCAGTTTCTCTTTCTCCTCTTCTGTGAGCTCCTCTGTCAAATAAAGAAAATTGAGCTTATGTAAAACTAAACATGTGTATTAAAAAAAAAAAAAGGAGTTATATACGCCTACACTGACTGTTCCATGTATATTTACTCATAGTGTCCTGCATCCTAAAGCATTTACTCCTACCCTTTTCCTCTAGTCTTTTCATCAGCCTGGCGTCTATTTTGCTCAGCAGGTCAATCATCCTGGTCTTCGGGGGTCTGCCCGGGCGCCTAGCCCCTTTGGTCCGACGGGCTCGAGACCGAGGCTTTCCTTCTTTGTCAGGATTTGGAGGGCGTCCACGTCTGCCCGTTATTGACATAATCATGGAAGGGACCTCCTCATTGGCCAGGAGGAACCATTTCTTCCCCTGTAAGAGAAATTTTAATATAATACATTTCAAACTCTCTCTCAAACCAGAGGGAAATTAATAAATAGCTATTCCAAACCTGGCAACGAGTTACAAGAAATATATTCTAATCAAAATCAAGGGTTCCAAATAACCACAGACCGATCTGCAAGGCATGATTGATTTCATGAAGCAAAGACTTCTTATTTTTTGCCATACCTGAGGAATGTTGTCAAGTCCAAAAGGTGAAAAACCAGGACAACTTTATTAACTGACTTCTCTCTGCATAATACACTTCTAATTTAGACTTAATGATGCTCTTTTGTCTTTAAGAATGACAAAGATTCTGTTATCTAGGTTACATTAAGAGCAAAATCTAGCCAGTTGCTCACACCCATGCTCATAATTACCTCAAAGAAACTCCAAAAAAAAGCAGATATGGTGCTAACAGTCGACTGCACTCACTAAACACAATACAAATTCTCACGCCAGAAAGAAACACATCAAGAACTGCGACAGATCGCAGAAATGTGTAGCCCTTAGAAACCTCCTGCGTTTCTCACAACCTTAAGAGAATGTATTGTAAGATTGACAACAGTGACCTTCCAGCTTACTTTATAAAGACAGAAAGAAAAAAAATAAAAAAAAATAATAATAATAATCAGCAGTTTTTGTAGACTTCCACAGACCTCAGGTGTGTTTCGTTCCTCATAGAAATCCCCCACTGGCATGCGTGGACTAAAACTGAAGTGCTCCCTTGTCACTCCGTTCAGATTATCCTGGTGCCTCTTGAGATACTTGAGGGGAAAAAAAAAAAAAAAAAAAAAAAAGTGTCAAAATCTAGATTGTGAAAAGTGTTATGCATGGCAAAGCAATCATATCTCAGCAGCGATGGTTCTCAAAAACCTTCGGTCCGATCAGCAATTTAAATGGATTCATTAATACTACAGAAAACTACAGAAATACTACAAAAATTAAATGAAATGTTCACAGGGAAACTGTGATTGTATAACTGGTTTATATTTTTCACAAGTGCTTATAGGAGCAAATCCTCACCTTTACAACCTCTGGGAACTGTTTCATTCTCCTGCCGCAAGGGCTGTAGTACCATGTCTCCCCCTTCAATCGGTCTTCAAGCATTCTCACACGAATCTCTCGCTTCCAACTAACATTCAAAACATAACATTAACTTTACCGTGCTACTACATCCACTACTAAAAAGTGCTATTAACATTAACGCTTTACAATTTAGCAAATTAAGGAAATCAGAAGTAAATATTATATTAATCTGTTACGTGTTTGGACAACAGAGCCATGCTTGGCTATTGACTATATGCCTTTATGCTACTTACCCGTGTAGAAGAGGGAAGTTGACTTGCTCTTCAGTAGCTATTCTTCGTCTTGGAGTCTCTCCTGTGGCAAGAAAAAGAGGAACATTTTGCAGAACTCAGAACATGTCTACAATAAAAAGGTGGGGAGCGAGCAAAGATAACGACACATACCTGCTGTGGAGTTGCGGTCATCGTCTTCATTATTTTTTGCTTCATTTTGGGGTAGTTTAAGGGAGTGCGCCGTCCTTTCCTTTATTTTGGGTTTCCTAACCTTCTTAGGTTTAGGAACAGGGACTCCATCACTACCAGCAAGGTTGGGGTCGTTGAAAATGCTTCCTGGAACTGTGGGCAAAAAGGGAAGCGCTCCAGCAGTAAGTGGACCATCAGAGAGAGGTGCCAATTCAGTGAACTCTTTGAAGATTTTTCTTTTCTTTGTTGCTGGTGGTGATTTCTCTTGGTTTCTCTTCTTCCATTCTGCGTTTTCCTCCTTTGGGACTTTTCGTCTCTTTTTCTTAGCATCAGGGGAACCTGATCAACAAGTATAATGCTTAAGACCATCATGACAACAACAAAAAGTCAAAAATCATGTTATAGCATTTTTAAGTAACCAACAAATGTGTATTGGCCATGCATGCATGCAGTAAAAATGTAGCACTGCATGTGTAAAGCCCACTCCTAAAAATGAATGTCATGGCCAATACACATTTGTTGGTACATACATACATACATACATATACATATATATACACACACACACACATTTACACATGTTTTGTATACTGTTTGGTTTTCTATAGGTTATGTTGCTTCTACTTTCTTCTCTTGTTCTGTCCACTTTGTTGCTGTAACAATGCAAATTTCCCATCCATGGACTAATAAGGGCTTATCTTATCTCTTATACAACTTTATTATTGTTTTCAAACCCCTTTATATTGAAAACCTAAATGGATAACTAACATTTTGGAGTGTTTTCTCCCATTACTCCTGCTACAGTTTATATTTCCCAAATGAAAAACAAAATTATATTAAGACGTTGTTTGCCCAAAGGACTGTAGCCTTACTTTGATCAGAAAGAACTGCAGCCTTTGGTCTTCTAGGCTTGCGTGGCTTCTTCCCAGGCTTGGCTATAGACAGTGAAAGATTACTGCCCACTTCTGGGTCAGGTACACAAACACCAACTCCTTGCGCTCCTGTATCTGACAGTGAACGGATGGTATGATTAACAATGCCAACTAATTCTGGGGCATCGTGTCTCCTTTCTTTGCCTTCTGCCACATCATCTAAAGGGAAGAAATTTGCAAATGAGAAGACTTTAGTCACAGAGTATTACCTGGAAAGAAAAATTTTCTAAATAAAGATTTCAGACTTTCTATGCAGCCAAATGGACATCTTCTTGAAGAAGGATTTAAGGCATTTAGTTTTATACACTACATTTCTACATGGGTGCATGAACCAACTTTCAGTGAGACAGACACTGAAAAGCATTAATCAAAGCATTAACAACTATAAAAGGGAGCCTTTATGAATTATTTTTCAATCCATGGCAGAAATGGTCCAAATTTGGTATAAATTTATATTGCTATATAGAACTAAGAATAAAATGTCAATTAATATTTAAACATTCAAAACTAGTTAATTGCTTAAATCAGCAGCACTACCAATAACATTTGTGCACAAAATGTTTGTTATATTCAAGGGCTGACATAAGCGGTATGCAAAACGCGCACCAGTTTTCAGTCTTCACAGCGCAAATGCGTACCTAAATTTATGACTTCATACAGCGCGCACAGAACCACACCGAGGCATAGACCTCTGTGCGCGCACACACACTCAATATATATAAATTTTCATGCATTTTGGTGCTAAACAATTAAGACGAATATATTTTTTTAATTTTGTGACAAATATTGACATACATACACCTACATCTCAATATAACTGTATACATTTTTGGGACTGTCCGGAGAACACAAAGAAAGCGTGTCTTGGGATGGTGAAATACCGCGGTACTCAGAGGCGGGAGGTTTGAAAGTAGCCAATCCGAGAGTGTTATTTATTTCTCCTTGCTGCTGATTGGCTGCTGTCCTTTGACGCATCTCTGGCAGCTGCAGACCAGCATTACCACATCAGAACAGTTTCCCACGTGGAGTGTTATCATGTTTTTCGTTTTGTTCTTAAAGCCCTGAATTTTTATTACTGTGAATTAAATTACTGTATTTACCTGCTTATACCAAAGAAAACGCCCGTACATGAATTACAGTACAGTCTATACAGGGGTAACATCGGTATTTACATTCTAGCGCTGCGAGAGACAGCAGTTCAGTGTAAAATGTACAGTACAGATACGGGTTTACCTTTACATTGTTTTAAGAGTAACGTATTAAGCTGAGTAAAAATGAAAAAAGTATTTCGGGAGCATATTTGGGGGCAGATTTAGGGTTTACACTATAGAATAGGCATTTTTAGTCTTTGTTTTTTTAAACCACATCCCAAATTCGCAGTTTTTCACGGGTGCTCTTGGAACGTAACCTCCACGAATTTAGGGGGTTTACTGTAAGCCCCTTTGCTTATCACTATGAAAACAGGAAAAATTGCAGCATTTTACCCACAATTATTAAAGCACAATTATACACACATGCAAGTATCATTTTGAAATGCTGGGATTAAATCCTTATTTCAATTTTCAACTCAGAGATGCTAAGTAGACCAAGCAGTAGGCTAACAACGGTGGTTTTAAGCGGTGACCTCATATACCTATTCATGTTAATAATCCTGTTTTTCTCAGATAAAAGCAAATTACTTGATCTCTTTACAAAGTCAAAGTTTCAATGAATTAGCAGTAGAAAAATGTGCAAAATTAAATGGGATTTAAATCTGCCCCCCCCTGCAGATTCACATTTTATTTAATCAACAAATGAAGTTAGGAATGTTAGAATTTACAAATATCAGAAGAATTAAGTGCAACCCTCACCTAAACAGTTAACGTACTAAACAGATAACTTAAATAGTTATGAAGAAAGATTAGAGAACCTCACCTTTAGTTGAAAGAACTGAACATTCATTTACAGATGAAGACAGCTGAGAGGTATTGTTCTGTGAAGTGTCATTTAAGGAGTAATCCATCTGTGAATTATCCTGGAGTGAGGTATCATCACTAGAGCTCCTGGTGGCAGAGCAGCTGTCGATAGTCTCTTTTTCATAAGAAGTGCTTTCTCTTATGCTGTCTTCAGGCAACCCATCCTTGGTAACATCAGTGGAGGCATCGTCTGTAAACATGGAGGAGCCTTCAGTTTGGGATGTATCGTTGAGAGAAACGTCACAACTGTCCAGGGACCCAGTGCCCTTTGCTCCACATACGTCAGTATAGGCTGACTCAGGCAAAGACGTCTCAGTGCCCAGTGTGTCGTCTTTTCCTTTCCCAGAGGCAACTTGGTCCTTGCTGGTGCCAGGATCATTTTCAGAGCTTTCCGCTAGAACTTCAGATCGGTTCAAAAGACTGACATTAGGGTCATCACTGGTTTTCTGAAGACAGGGTGGTTGCTGCTCTGCTTCATGAGAAATCGTATGTCCTGGGCTTTGAGGATAAGAAGACACAACCTTTGAGGCTATGTCCTCAAGAGGTGTTGCACTTCCAGCATAAGAAACGGCTGCTGTAGAAGCTGTGGTAGTACTGGGAGGTGGTGATGGAGATGCTTGAGGTGTGGCACTTACAACAAGGGGAGGTGCAGAAAATTGCTGAGGAGACGAATGCATCCGAGAAAAGACAGAAGCAGGTGCAATAGAAGAGACAGCAGGAGGAGTTATAGAGTCTAAAGAGAGAGAACAATTATCAACAGTTTTAGAAGCCGAGAAAGCAGCAGTAGGTGTAGGACTTGATGATACCAGACTACATGTCATGGCCCTTTGAGGAGGTGCTAGTACAGCGGGAGGAGTGGATACTACAGGAGGAGGTGTCTCTTGAGATACAAGTGGCTTAGAAACCTGTAGACCCCCAGACCCTGGGCTCTCCACTGTAGATGTTATGGCCACAGATTGACCGTGAGACTTGACTGGAGGTGGTGTAGATACAGCAGGAAGAGTTGCGTCAGAGTCTTGGCCAACTTGAGGTGGAATAGACAGTGAAGGGGGCACTGAAAGTGCTGAAGACTCTAGAACAGAAGATGAGGGTACAGAGGCTGGCACAGGTCTGAGGCCTTGGACCACTAATGGAGGAGTGGTGAGATATTCAGAAGATGCAGCTGGTGAGGTCGTCACTCCAGGTTTTTGTACAAATGAAGCATGTGTAGAAATTCTAGGCGGAGATACTGAAATCGACGTGGATTCTGAGGACTGTACAGTAGTGGTGGTCCCCGACACGGTTTGATGATGTATGTTTGACATCTGACGAGGTGGAGTAGCCACTGGTGGCAGAGATCCAGAAACAGCAGGAGGGCTCAACTCCTTGAGCATGGTTCCCAGGTGCTGTTTAGCAGGCTCAGCGTCCATGACTGGCTGATGCATTCGGGATATGCAATCATTAGAGGGCACTAGGGGAGTTCCTGGAGGTTTCAGAGGGAAAGCCTCACTAGTGGGCAAACGCTGGGGGATAGAAGCCCTTTCAGCACTGTTGTAATCTTCAACTTCTTTGTAAGACTCCTTCATGTGCACTGGAAACATAGAAAACAGTTAATCAGGTTGCTGAAAATGCATTAGTTTTCAACACAAAAGAAATCTGTTCTGTCAACCTGCCAAATGTATTTTCACACTAGCAAAACCTATAATCAATTCAGCATATCTGCTGCATATCATCTGCACCTGCGGCCCATAAATAAGAGGTATTTACCTTGAATCCCAGAGGAATTGGCCACATTGCTTCTCCCTGGACTATCCTTTCTCTGAGGTGAACTGCTATCAGACTTTGCAGATGGTGACATCCTTGGTACCTGCATTGGCAGGGGGCTACTGGCACCCCCATGGCTGATATGATGATGCTGTGGACTTCCTCGTGGGGGTGTGAAGTTCTGTGCGGTGGGCATCATTGGAGTCTGGGCTTGAGACTGAAGCTGGCTTTGATGCTGCTGAGAAGACAGAGGCGCATGCTGAGTTTGGTGCTGATAATAGGGCATCCCGTTAGGCACCATGCCATAATGCTGCTGCTGCTGCGGCTGCAGATGCTGTGGTTGGTGGTGCTGTGGGTGATGTGGATGGTGATGAAGTGCAGTGGCAGACTGATGCTGCATTGGTGGAGGCTGCTGGTGATGTGATGTTTGTGAGATGCCAGTGTGCACCTGGTTTGGGTAACCACCAAACATGCCATGAGCATTATATCCCATTGGCATTGGCGGCCCCTCTTGCTGTTGGCCAGCGTTCCCTCTGCTCCAGTACTGCGTCCCTACTACTGGGGGGTGCCGAGAACCCCCCATGGTTCCATTGACTTGGTAGTGTCCATGTCCCTGAAAGTGGTGCTGAGGCTGCTGCTGTTGTTGTATCACCCCTTGTGAGCCTGGTTTGTGGTGCATTCCTTGGCCAGGGCCAGTACCAGTGCCAGAGCTCATGGCAGGGTTATACTGGGACTGTCCCCACAAGTAGTCGTAGCTCATGCCGCCTTGTCGGTGGTGATTGCTCATATGGGGGTAAGAGGAAGAGGGAGGGTGAGGACCAGGTTGGTTGGCCCCATCTGCAGTAGTGATGCCATTCACATTCATATCGCCATTCAGATCTGTGCACAGGTAACATCAAAAGTTTTCATATATAAAAAAAACAAATCACACAAGTCAGATAGCACATTCAAATGGAGTTACAGAGTGCATGTAGAGCATTAGAACAGCTTTACATTTACAAATTAACACTGCAAATTGATGCTCACTTTTCCCTTGCTGGGGGAAGCTCATGGAGGACCCGTTAGTATAAAAAGAATCCCCTGAGGAATGCTTCAGTCCTGAGTTAGTCGACACAGAGTGAGGGCCATAATTAAAACGGTTATTTGTTTCCATCTACAAAGAAAATGAGAAATTAGGAATATCATAGAATTTAGGAATCAATTAAATCTAGTGTAATGAAGTCAGTTTTAAAAAAAGCTCCCCATCACTTACACTACATATTTTAAACATTAAATCACAAACCAATGGCTTTTGGTTACAAAATGAATTCCCAGCGGTTTGCAAACTAATTTGAAAATGATTTAAAAACAGCCTAATAAACCCCCACCCACACACCCGATTCCTTATTATTACTACTATGCGTTTTCAACAGGCTGAATAACAATAAAAATAACAATAATAAGTACTGCTAGCCTTGCAACTGCAGTTTGTAGAAAAAAGCAGGAATGTCACTTCTTTTTTCCACAAACTACAGCTGCAAGGCTAGCATGACTTCTTATGATTTTTAGTTGTGGCATGCAAGACCTTGGCATGAAAATGATAACAGTGTGATGCTGTGGCGGACATCACAAACATCGCACTCCTCCATACACCCCCACTCTCTCCTCACTCCACTCCCCTCCCCTCTCCTCTCCTCTCCCCTACAGCTGGTGGCTTAGTGTTTGGGCAGTTGCCCCTGCGATCAGAAAGTCGTGGGTTCGAATCCCAAGACTGCAAGTGGCGCCTCTGAAGTACGCTTTAGCAAGGTACCGTCCCCACATACTGCTGCCAGGGCGCTGTGTTCCTGGATACTCGATGCCCCACTTTGTGAATGGGTTAAATACAGAGTAAGAATTTCGTGCTGTTCACACTGTGCGCTGTGGTATGCTCACGTATGACAAAAATTGTCACTTTACTTTATACACTCCCCGTCCGTCTCCCTCCACTCTCCTCCGCTTTCCCCCACTCCCCTCAACCTCCTCCACCTCCACTCTCCTCCCCCTCTTTCCTCCACACGCTCATCCTCCTCTCTGTATAAAATGTCTCGGCACAGGGGGGTGTTCGGATTTTTTCCCCCGATCCGAGACCCGTTTCAGGCTATAGTCGCAAAACAGTTGCAAAACATAAACCCATAAATCCAGTTCGGTCAGGGTTTATTCTCAATGTGATCTGACCGCAGGCCTGCAGCTTCACAGCTTTAGCAAACGAGCTAGCCGACCTTAAACACCTCATTCAGCGCTAAAAACCACAACACAGGGCGCCACGCTGACCCCTGATCAGCTGTTCTGTGTCTAATACACCATCACGTCTACCCCAGAGTACACGGTTTATTTTCTGATCCATATTTATCCCGAAAATCAGAAAAAAGAAAGCTAACACGGGACCTAGCCACTGCACGTGACCGCGCGCTCTGAATGAACCAGGCGCTAGCTAGCCTGTTAGCCGCGCTACTCTATTTCCTCCAGAGAAAACAGAGAAATTCCGAACACGTCCGGAACATTCACAAAGCCCTCACTGACAGAACTTCCACTAACTCTGTCCATTTACCCGTCCCTGTCCTCTCGGGGCCGTATACCGCCCGGGTCTCCGAGGCACGGGATGCTGGAGCAGCTCCCCGGGCCCCGCCGCTCCCAGCCCGGACCAAAACAAACCCGCCCGGCCTGGACCGGGCTCGAAACTGTCCACCCGCACCCAGCGGACACTAAGCGGAACTTTATTGTGCCGGCACAGTCTTCTCTCACTTTCAAAACACCTTCAAATATATTTATATTCATATTTATTCGGAACTTTCATTTATCTCCAAATATCTCGAGCTTTGATGCTGTTTTAATCGCGTCATCCGGACTAGGCCTGAACTCCCCGTACGGAGACGCCAGGACTAACTGTTCCTCTGTCTCCAAATAACCAGATCAACATGTATTTACATACATGTATATTAATATAAATGTGCGTGTGTGTGTGGTTGTCTCTTTTACCGTGTACTCTAAACATTTTAAAGAAAACACAGCAGGGCCTGTTGGATAACGACGTCGAGGTTATTTAAATAATTAAAGAAGTTATGACCGAGCTGGCTAACGACACACAGCTAACGACCGGACAGAGCAGATCAGACACAAAAACACACAGAACCTCAGAGCCGTAGAACCTCTGAACCTCCCTGACCCAGAGTCACCAGACACAAAAAAAACCCAGAACCTCTGAACCTCCCTGACCCAGAGTGATCAGACACACACACAAAAAAAACCCCAGAACCTCACAACCTCCCTAAACAAGAGTGATCAGAACCTCAGGACCAGAGTACTCAGACCTAGAGGAGCTAGCTGCTCGGCCTTTTGTTGACTGAGGTCTGTTTTGGTGACAAAAATTAGAGGCAGCATCACTCTCTCTCTCACAAACACTCAGGAGTTTCACCCAAATAAACCATAATAAAGACAACTAACCTTCCTGTGTTCGGATGGGAAGTCGGCCGGGCCCCAGGCCCCGGTGTGTGGAAAGTGTATGTGTGGTAGCTGTGTGTGGACAGTGTGTGTGCAGGCCGAGCTGGGCTCGCGGGGAGATCAGTAAAACATGGCTGAGCGCGAGGAGCCGGCCATGATCACTCGGAGAAAGAGCTCGAGAAGGAAGAGAGGGCCACACTCACCACACTCCCCCGGGTCCTAGCACCCACAGCTTCACACCACAAATAGTGTGGTGTACACACACACAGACACCCCTGTCTGTCTGTCTCTCTCTCTCTCTGTCTGTCT
>JBBIGA010000132.1:3092717-3104682 GCA_037576975.1 Alestes dentex | reverse complement strand
ATAGAAAGCTATACTTCTCAGGTATATAACAAAACTAACCTAAAGGTTTTGGACATTTCACTTGATTTGAAAAACGTTTTTGATTCATCAGCCCAAACCATTTTAATTTGGTGAAATGACTTTGGTACATATATTGTAAAAAGTTAAGACTTTTATTTTCAGTGGTCGCACACTAAATGCACACTAAATACCGTTGTCTTCTTCTTAGCTTGCTGATTTTGGTTTGTCCAACCGATATCGCAGAGGCCACTTTCTAGAGACATTCTGTGGAAGCCCTCTCTATGCATCTCCAGAGATCATCAATGGACTGCCATATGAAGGCCCAGAGGTATGATTACATCTGATACTTGAAATTTAGTTATTGCTTGCATTCCATCCTTTGCTTTAGCTTTACCGGAGCCTGCAAGACACAGTTAAATGTTTCAAGCCCTGGAAAAAAAATAAGAGAGCACTGCAAAAATGTTCGGTTTCTTAGGTTTTATCTTTTATAGGTGCAAGTATTGAACTGAAGAGCTTTGCCTTCGTTTTTAAGAACTGCTGACAATATTCCTCCCAATTTCCAAACAAAAATATTGTTCCATAAAGCATAATTTTAAAGGAAATGGCAAAATATCAAAATAAGAGAAATGATGACATGTTAACAGAACTTGAACAATTCAAAGAAAACAAATCTCTTGTTCACTCTTAAACAGAATGGCTATAATTACCTTTAACATACTTCTAGTAGTGTTTTACCATCCAACTGGTCACATTGCGAGAGGAGAGTGTTGATTACAGCAGTTTTTTAATACTTTTCCTCATTAAATAAGTACCTCATAAAGCAAAATGAGGAGCTTGTGTAGGAATTTAACAGAGACTGGCGTAGAATGGTTCTCATACTCATAGAGATGCTGATTTAGACATAAATTGCAGTGGTCTCTTATTTTTTTCCAGAGCTGTATATTTGCACATACTGTAGATGTGTGTATTTTCATTGGTTTGGGGAGAACAGTTTTAGATTATTGAAGTATAAGAGTGTAACAATACCTGCACTTCAACCCCATGTGACGTCTTTCTGTGCCGGCAAAATCTATTGCCATTCTTGCGCCTGGCCACTTCAAAGAACAAAGCACTGCCATGGATTGCCTCCGTCTTGTGATGTTCTGATCAGTTTCAACATTTTAGCCTCTTTTTACAGGCGTCAAATGCAAACTGCTCATACAGTCACAGAGGAGTAACATAATCACACATGTGTAGTTTAAGGTTTACAACGGTGAATAAAATGACTCTGAACAGGTATACTGTAGTTTACTGTGTGTGTGTTTGTGTTGCAGGTGGATTCCTGGGCTCTAGGTGTATTACTCTATGCCCTCATTTACGGGTTTATGCCTTTTGATGGAAGCAATTACAGCAGCCTTAGAGAGCAGATTAGCAAAGGAAGATACAGGATACCCAACACCCACTCAGGTATTGTAGCCTCACGCAAATCTCTAACATACATGGGTGTAAAAGGCAATGCAAATTTCACCTGCACTTTCTATATAAATACATTTTGCTTATGGGAAACATACAGTGCCATGAACAAGTATTTGCCCCCTTCCTGATTTCTTATTTTATTGCATGTTTGTCACACTTAAATGTTTCAGATTATCAAACAAATGTAAGTATTAGACAAAGATAACCCAAGTAAACACAAAATGCTGTTTTTCAGTGATGATTCTATTTATTAAAGAAAAAAAAATATCCAAAACCTTCATGGCCCTATGTGAAAACGTAATTGCCCCCTAAACCTAATAACTGGTTGTGCCACCCTTAGCAGCAACCGCAATTAAGCGCTTGCGATAACTGGCAATGAGTCTTGCACATTTTTATGGAGGAATTTTGGCCCACTCTTCGTTGCAGAATTGTTTTAATTCAGCCATACCGGAGGGCTTTTTAAGGTCATGCCACAGCATTTCAATTGGATTCAAGTGCAGACTTTGACTAGGCTACTCCAAAACCTTCATTTTGTTTTTTTAAGCCATTCAGAGGTGGACTTGCTGGTGTGTTTTTGATCATTGTCCTGCTGCAGAACCCAAGTGAGCTTCAGCTTGTCACAAACTGATGGCCACACATTCTCCCTCAGGATTTTTCTGTAGGGAGCAGAATTCATGGTTCCATCAATCACAGCAAGTCGTCCAGGTCCTGAAGCAGCAAAACTGCCCCAGACCATCACACTACCCCCACACGTTTTACTGATGGCATGATGTTCTTTTTCTGAAATGCTGTGTTGCTTTTACACCAGATGTAACAGGACGCACACCTCCCAAAAATTCAACTTCTGTTGTATCAGTCCACAGAATATTGTCCCAAAAAACTTGGGGATCATCAAGATGTTTTCTGGCACAAGGGAGACGAGCCTTTACGTTCTTTTTGGTCTGCAGTGGTTTTCGCCTCGGAACTTGCCATGCATGCCATTTTTGCCCCGTCTCTTTCTTATGGTTGAGTCATGAACACTGACCTTAACTGGGGCAAGTGAGGCCTGCAGTTCTTTAGATGTTGTTGTGGGTTCTTTGGTAACCTCTTGGATGAGTCGTCACGGTGCTCTTGGGGTAATTTTTGTGGGCCGGCCACTCCTAGGAAGGTTCACCACTGTTCCATGTTCACCATTTGTGAATAATGGCCCTCGCCGTGGTTCGCTGGAGTCCCAAAGCTTTGGAAATGGCTTTGTAACCTTTTCCAGACCAATAGATATCAGTTACTTGGTTGCTCATCTGTTCCTGAATTTCTCTAGATCTTTTTTGGGTTCTATTAGCCTACTTTTTAAGTAATCTCGTGATTCATCAGGTCTGGCAGTAACCAGGCCTGGGTGTGGCTTGTGAAACTGCACTCAGCTTTCCAGAAAATGTGATTAACCAAAGTGGGGGCCATTACTTTTTCACATATGCAAAGACAACCCCAGTAAAATTACATTTTATTGTGAGAGAAGTGAGAAAACTAAAAGACTAAACAAATAGGATTTTTTTTCTGCAATTTAGTGCATTTCTAGTTATTTAACATTTGTTAAACATAGTTTGCCCTGTGGTCCTCTCAATATGTTCAGCAAATAAACAACAATTGTGCATTAAAATGTGCAGAAATGTGCCGATCACAACATTATTTGACCAGGAAGGGCCAAACTGCATACAACAAAATTAATTTGATGTGTATTGGTATATTATACGTAAATAAGAGACTAGTGGATAGGTCCTTGTTTCAAGTGCAGTAAAAGCAGATGTAGCAGCAGAAGCAGATGTAGTGAGGTAGTTTGTACCTTCAGGCCATCTGAATCTGAACTTAATAAGAGTTGGTATAGGCCTGAGGCTTCAGTAAATGTAAATGTACTGTACTGTTTTCTCACAGATGCCTATGCTCTGATTGACTGGATGCTGACTGTCAGTACAGAAGAAAGAGCTAGCGTGGAGGATGTTGCACATCACTGGTGGCTTAACACAACCTGCACACTCAATGTGAATGACTGTAGCCGCGGTGGTTTTACTGCCGCTGATCTTTCAACGCTGCATGCCAAAATCCATCACAGCTTTCCCTCCAAAGCAGTGAGGGATGGAAAACAACGCAACACCCTGCCCAAAAAGAGCCGGAAAGAGACGCCAGCAGTTCAGCACCTTGACTCCACCACCTGTTCTCCATCTACACCTCTGTTCATGCGTCCAACATCGCCCTCACACAGCCAGCTTGCCAAACTACCCAAGAAGGGCATTTTAAAGAAACTCTATGAGCCAGTTGAGCAGGCATCCTCACTAGAACACTCAGGTGCAGGGCAGAAAGATGCTACAAATCAAGTTATTTGGCAAGATAAGCAGAGTAGCACAGAGGACGGCAGAAAGCGGAAGGGCATTCTTAAACGAAACAGCATGTTCTCGAGTCTAGACTTGCCCTCGAATACAAACCCAAACCACGAAACATCGTTACATGGTGTTATGCGTGACAACAGCTGCTTGATTAATCAGTCTAAAGGGGAGGATCTGGAAATAGAGATAACCTTATGGAAGACGTGACAGGTTACATACTTTCAAAACTGATTCGTACTGTAAGTAATGGAATAAAGATCATGCAATAAGCTGTAGAAAACATACATAATGGAAAAACAAGTATGATTACACAGCACTCAAAACCTCAACACACCAATTTTTTGTGTCGCATGCTTATTTCAGTTAACAGGGAGATTTATATACTACTAGGGCTGGGCAAAATGGTAATATTAATCATTGTTGTGATAAAAATATGTGGAAATTGTGGATACCATCAGTGCTTAAAGAACACGGACGAACTGTGTGTATCATTACACAGACAGTGCATTTAGTGCAATACAGTGTGAAACATTTAGATTATGTGGCACTACTGGATCTGCTCCAGCTTCTCAAAACCAAAATAAATATCGACTCTGTGTATCACAAAAATAAAAGTACAACTTTTCATTAATATTTCTAGTCCTTATAAATGCTAATGCTACTAATTTCACTCTACAGAAGGCCAAATTTGTAAATGTTTATGTATCACCATAGGTATAAATATTAGATGTGTATATTAAAAATTCGTCAAATTGTGCATCCTTATTTTCAAAAGACGTTCTAAAACTGACATTTCATTTTTTTTTAAATTAGGTCCTGAGAGACAGTTTTAAAAGACTAGGTTCTTGTTTATTCGTTCATTGGGTCCAGGCCTCGTTGCCTTGCAGAATATGTGAAATGCTGGTTTGACTGCTACCATCTGACACACACTGAACTTTTTAACATTGTATGGGCTTGATGGACCTGAATTTACTGAGACACCAGCACACCTAGGGCCATGTATGTGTGTGTGTGTGTGTGTGTGTGTGTGTGTGGACTAATCAGCTCTTCTCTGTGCACTGCATTAGTTGTACATTATGTCTGTTGATCATGTACTTATAAGCACTGTGTCCTGTCAGGTTGTCAGTTAGTGGTCTGTAGGAATCAGTGTAACCTGGAGACGAATTCCTTGTGTGTTCTGCATACTTAGCCAGTGAAACTGATTTTGAAAATCTGAGGTCAAGATAAACCTATTGACCTAAAAGTTAATGCAACAATGGGCCTCGTAATCCTGAGTGTACTGGAAAACACAGGGACTATGTTCCGTGGTGCATTCATCTTCATTTCATGCTAGAGCTATTAGAATGAAGCAGAAATGTGTGCTGGGGAAGAGATGAAGTGGGTTATTTACTCTAAACTCATGCTTTCCTAAGCTTTTTCGCAGCCTCACGTGAGGCATTAAGTCCTTTTTATACAAGAGGCTAGATTCTCTCTCCTCTGAGATTGAATAGCATAAAACGGTAGCTTTAGCATTAGCGAAATCCCAGCTAAGCTGCAGTGTTGTTCTTGTGTGGCCCATTAATCTGCTCTGTTTCTTCTTCCACATGAGTAAGTATCTGAGTTTCCTATTCGTCTGAAAACTGTACCACTACCTGCTGTTTAACAGTCTCTTTTTATTTCAAGCAGAAAAGACAATAGTCCACAACATGTTCAACCTACACCCTGTTTTCACATTTTCAAAATTGACATGAGGCGAGAAACATCCTTTGTTCAATAAATATAAAAATACTTAATATCTTCTCAGTTCTGTTACACCTTCATTCTGTAAGATGAGCGTTGTTCAAAAAAATAAAACGGTAGGAGGAGTGTCTGTTCATGTGCTGTCAGTGAAGACTTGGCCCATCACAGCCAGTCTGGCACTGAATGGCTGTGTGGGGCAGGAGAGCACAGGCGCTTTCCTTCTTTCTCCTGGCATCAATGCTATGCTTTTTGAGGAGCCAGTGCAGGAGGGATCCTTCTCCCCTGATGCCTCATCTGATTGCTCAACAGGAGATTTAAGCGGTTCTGATAGGCTGAGAAGGATGTCCTGTAGCTCCTTACGCTCGTCCTGGTCCTTGCTGCAACAGTGAAGGGCAGCTGGGTCGAGCGGATGTGCCTCTGTATTAAAGATGTAGCCTCCTGCCCCGAGAACGCAGTCTCCCCGTGGACCACCCAGCTCAAAATGTGTGCCGCTGTTGTGAATGAAGTTGTCAGGGTCAAACAGGAGGTAGAGGTACTTGATTGTTTCAGCCAAGAAGAAGGACTCCATGCGGTTATCCAGCTTATGGTCTCGAACGTCCTTTACCTTCGCGAGAAAAGGACATCAAAGGAAGTACTCAGTAAGTGGGTCAAGACGTTTTTCCTCTGGTGGAAAAGCATTAGTGTTTGACATATTCGTCTGAGCCCTATAGGACCAGACTGTTCATGTTGTGACGCTAGGGCAAGAAAACAGACCCTGAAAGGATCAACGTTCCAGTACTCACACTGGCAAAGCCACATTTAACACGGCTGATTTTCTCGATGGACTCCACCGCATCCCGGCCCAGCTGTAGAAATGTTGGGTCACCCGTAGCCTTATAGAGATACATGGCACTTTCAATCAGCTCTGAAACAATGCAAGACAGAACAATTATTTCTGTAGTTTTACACTGTTAGGCTTGGGGATGAGCTCTGTTGTCCCGACTCTATGGCTGCTGAGAGTTCTTTTGGTTTCCTGACCACAGAATGTGTGATGGGAAACTCGATCCCAGGCCACTTCTAGAGAGTGAAAGAAATTTAACCCAGTGTGCCGCACTGTAGCCCACAGAAAACATACATAGCTAACAATGGTTTTACAGGTTTGTAATTGAAGCTGTTCGGTTTGCATGTGCAAGAACCTCACAAACAGAGAAATATAAAACTTGTGACCTATTTCATAAATTCCCCTTTTGAGCTTTGGGTGTGATGTGCGGGTACCTGGACGTAAAGGGTACCCCTCCCGCTTGTCCACTGTGTAGCCCTGAGGAATGCTGTAGAATTCTGGAAGCCCACCAAACTGGCGCCACACTGTGTAATAGTTATGGAAGGTCCTTGTGGCACTCTCAATGTCCCCTATTAGACTCTGGATTTTTTTATAAGCAATAAAACACAAGCATTAGTATAACAGGCAGGCCACTGCAATTCTGAGTGAAGCAAATGACCAAAAAAGTTACCAGAACTGAATACTGGATCAAAAGGTAGAGACTAAACTAAAATGCATTCTGGATTGTGAGCAATTAGAACATACTATTCATTTCATGCACAGCATTTGATCACGCTCAAAACCATCTGTGTAAACAGTAACAGCTGAAATGTTTTTAGTCGTCTGTCCGTCGGAAACATCGTGCATTTGTAGTGCTTTTATAGTGCAACTAAACCTGCTACAAATATATATTTTTTTAATTTTTCCATATATTAACACAAACAAAATGATTTGCTGATTATATTTTTTTCTGCCACAGCATATAAAAAGAAAAGCTTTAAATAGAGAAACAAATACCAGTGTAGCAAATTAATATTCTTAAGATTCAAGCAATGTATGTATCTTCCGTAAAATTAAAAACATATCTACATTATTAACCTTTTAAATTTTGACATATTTAACTACTGTATAAGGTGTTCTAAGAACCGCATTTTTTTTAGATTCAGTGCCATTTTAAAAATAATTGTGAACTAAATTAAATCTAATCAAACGGTGATTAAATTAGATAATTCTTGATGTATTGTGAAAACGCATGATGGATCATAATCAAGTCAAGTCACCCTGAGAACAGTCAGAGATTTAAAGCCTTAGTAGACACAGGCATATCCTCATCCTCTCAAGTCCACAGTCTCTGATAATAGTTTGATCAAGACAAGACAGGACCGCCCGTTCTCTTACCTGCAGCCCCGGCCAGAACGCCTCCAGAGACTGAAATACAGGCATGGAAACGGTCCCCTTATGCATATGCACCCACAAGTACCAGTCATCAAACTTAGTGTAGTTCTTAATGGATTTTTCAAATTCTGCAATACAATTAAAACATTTTTGGTCAGCATAGGCCAGCATCAACAGAGATATATCTTCACGCAAATAATAATAATAGTGATCAATATACACTGATAAACCACTTCATTAGGAATACCAGCCTTGTAACTACTCTCACTGTCTGCATTATCAGCACTACTGACAATATAGGTGCCCTCTGTAGGTTACACTTGAAGAGCAAATTTCCAAAACTCACTCAGTCCGAAAGCATTTTTTTTTCCAGAAAATCTCGTTTTACTTGTTTTACAGGAAATCATTTTTTTACATTGAAATTTTACAGTTACTTGTCATTTTTCAATGCCTGTTATTAAAGTGCAACTCCTGCACATTTTAGTTTGGACAAATTTGTTCAAAAAAATAATGATTTTTTTTTATTTTTTAAAGTAAACCAATATTCAATGTCACAAAATAAAGTTTAATATTTATATCCGACTACATGACGCAGCATAGAGTGAATGACTGTTTGTGATCTACCGCCTGGGAGACCTGGGTGAGTAAGTACCGCTGGAGACTGTAAGGGTGGACTGAGTGAGTTTTGGAAATTCTCCTAATCTTGTACCGTGTGTTATGCAAGGACTGAGTGAGTTTTGGTCGGTTATACTACTGCACATAAAGAGGTGATGTAAAAACATGCCAATAGTAGTGTTACCTAAAAAATTCACAAAAAAATGGACTGAGTGAGTTTTGGAAATTTGCTCTTCAATTAGTCTGTAGTGTGTCTGCCCTACTGCACCACTCGTTAAGCCCCTGTTCCTCAATAATCGGGAGTCCCACACGACTACCAGGGAGCAGGTATTACGTGTGTGGTTTATGTACAGCAGTGACCCCGACATGGTCATGTCATTTCAGTACTGCACATAGCTAACAATTTTAGACACATCTAACCGGTTGGTCTTGCTTGCAGATGTAAAGTTATTGATGATAGATCTGATGTGGCCTAGTGGGTAGGATACGTGCCTCTGGACCAAGAGGTCATGGGTTCGAATCCTACCTTCAGCAAATCACCACTGGGTTCTTGAGCAAGACCCTTAACCGCAAGTTGCTCCAGGGAGACTGCCCCCTGTAGTTAGGGAATGGAAGTCACTTGGGATGTTAATCATCCTTCTTATGCAGTTTCTAACCACAGGACACTGTTGTCTGGATATTTTAGGTAAGTGGAGAATTCTTACTCCAGCAGGAACACTGAGGAGTTTAGAAACTCCAGCAGCACTACAGTGTGTGATCCACTCGTGTGTCACTTCTGTGCTGAGAATGATACCTGTGCACTGGTGGTCCTATGGGATCTCAGCCACTAAGGGGCAAACTAAAGGAGGCAAAGAAACCGATGGACTGCAATCTGCAACTGTAAACTACAAATTATACTTATAAAGTAAGTGGAGCTGATAAAAGAAAGACTAGAGTGTAGTTACACGGTAACTGTACTTGTTGAAGGGGCTTGTTGGTGTATAATTATATCCATTTTTGGATGACATCACTACCCTGCTGACATACCATGAAACATGGTAAGAAGTTCCTCGTCTTGCAGCATGATGGCTCCTTTCACCAGGTACTCAAAGTACGAGTCAACCCCTGCTCCAATACCTGCATCCTGCGCAACCCATTTCGATGTGATAACATCAATATGGTTTCCAACCTGAAATGAAGTTAAATGTTTTTTTTCCATGTACTACATACTCACGGCCCTATTTAGGGTAAAAACATTAAAACATAACAAATACATTTAATGCAAAACTACAAAAAAAAAAAGAAAATACAAACGGTGTAACAGAAATCTGATTTAAGTGCTTCAGAGGCATTTTGGCCATGTTTGTTAATGTTTAAGGGGGAATTGGTGCCTCATAGTCAAATATAAAAGTCACATACCATCAGGGGAAAACATCACTCTGAAGTTGACTCTTAGTGTACTAACTGGTTCACACTTCTTAAAGGAACTGCAGCGTTTTTCAACCAAATCTGCCATATCTGTATCATACAGATAATTTAACACCATTATTTGTATCTTTTTAAGTCTTATTCCTACTAGGGGTAGATTTTACTTGGACAACAAATGTAAAACTAATAGATAAAATAAACAGTTATGAGCTGATGGGGAAGTGGAGCAGCTGGCTGTAGCCGAAAAGCTACCTGTAGCAACAAGTGTGTTGTCATCTAAAATGGATAAAATGAGAGAGTACTTGTATGCATTTATTTTCATTTAGATTCCAAAAAAAAAGGCCTGTATGTCCCTAATGGTACTGTAACAGGATATATACATAATTCCATTTACAATTTACAATTTGTAATGGATTTACAATTTGAAACCGGTTCTTAATTACAAAAACATTTATTGGATGGGCACATACTTTATGATTGGTTGATCAGTGGCCGAGTACTGATTGTTTAAAAAAAAAAAAAAGATTTTTGTCAGCTCTGTAATGTAAGGGCAGAGAGATTGGAGAGTCGAGTCGCCTTCAAAATATTTGCCGGAGAGACTGTCCGTGATATCACAGCTAAGGCGGCTAGAAGGGGGAAAAACACGGAGAAACACAAACGCGGAGCAAAACACACTCAGGTCAGTAATTAAAAAAAGATGTGTCGCTGTTTGTTGTGGTTTAATTAAATATAATCAGCCCCTGAATGCGGCCATTATGGCAAGGGTTATAGCATCCGTCCCTAACTATAAGAGACAGTGAGTTTATGCCCTCACTGTGGTTCAGCGGTAACACGCCGGACATTCAATAAAGACAATCAGAAGATTGCTGGTTCAAATCCATAGTAGGTTCAAACCCCCCCCCCCCCATTTTTGCCAGTTTTAGATTTAGAAAAGCTTTTGTGTTTTTTTCCCAAAACATGTGGATTGACCCCATCTAGCAGTACTGAACGATTTACTTGTTGTACTGGTTTAGTTGTGAGGTCTTTTCAGAGTCGATTTCAGAGTCAAATATGTGACAGACACTTATTTACCAACATGGGGTAGCTTCACTGACTCATGAGAGCCGAAGCTCTGTAGCAGCAGTGTGTGCAGTGATTTAGTTTGTGGCTGTTTCAGACTTGAGTTTGGAGCTTTTACAAGGAGCAAACAAACTACAGGAGTGACCATGAGATGAAAAATGCCATTTAAGTTAATACATTTTCAAAATGATTTTATCAGTAATGCCTCTTTCTGGCCCAATATGGCGACTTCTTTAGATTAAGCAGTTAGCACTATATTTAGTTTATCATTTTGAGCAAATTTTTCTGGGATCAGTGAAGTTTTCTGATTCTGATACAACCTTCATTTAGTGATGGAAATCAGCAACTGTCCATTGACTTCTACTAGAATTGTGTTTCCATTTCAATAGGGAAGTACTGGGAATTGCAATTATCTACGGTAATCGACCACACACTACAGATGTCTATGATAGAAACTAGGTTGAAAAACGCTGGAATATTCCTTTAAGACATACTTTCATGCACCTTGTACATCTACCTAATGTCAACTTAATCAAAATGACAAATGCAGACCTACACAAAAAAGCCTTACTTTTAGGGCAGCAATTAGTTTGAAATAATGGCATATGCTGGCAGGAGATGATGGAATTTAAAGCAGCTCCTCAAGTTTTCATAAAATGTAGTGCTGTTCAGCACTGGGGCCAGATCTTACCAGGCCGATGTCAGAACGAGTCTTCCAGAGGGAGCTGAGAGCCTTGCGGGCCACGTCCTCAAACACAGGGTCTCCAGTCAGACGGCTGAGGGTGGAGAACTCCAGGATAAAGGTACCCACTCCGGCAGTGCAGGTAACGGGGGTCTCAGTAGGATTGACCCCCCTCAGGAGGTTGACTGTGCCATAGGGCATACCTGTGGGTGTCTGAAACGCTGGAGAGGGCAGATTTATCGTGAGCTTAGGAAAGGATCACGATGAATGCAATAACTGTACATGTACATTTTTTATTAAATGTAAGTAAGACCAAACATGAAACAATTCATTGAAGAATAACTGAAAACTAAGTCCATCTCTACCCAAGCCCCAGTGCTAAAGTTTAGCATTTTTGTGATGCTTTTATGTGTATTTTAAGTCTCGTGCATTGTGTATTTTTCCCTGGACCGGGCTGAAATTTATACTGAAATTAAGTGT
>JBBIGA010000132.1:3070999-3081350 GCA_037576975.1 Alestes dentex | reverse complement strand
GAGAGAGAGAGAGAGAGAGAGAGAGAGAGAGAGAGAGAGAGAGAGAGAGAGAGAGAGAGAGAGAGAGAGAGAGGATGCGCCTCTAAGGCAATGAATGAATTCAAAGCTTATAAACATATTACCCTCCCATTCCCTACGTGACTGTGTGCCTGAGACAAGAGGAATAAATTCTTCATGCTCTAAATACCCTCCTGCCCCAGTGCAACCTTAACACCCAGGGAAACTCAGAGAGGATTGGTTTCTAAAGGCTTCTCTCTCTCTTTATTTCTCTCTCACTCTGTCTATCCTTCTGTCCTTCCAGACATCTCTAGTCTCAGATGCAGGATGAGGAGAGGCATGGATACATAAGAGAGGAGACAGGACACAAGCCTGTGGTAGTTATGTCTTATCTCAAACCTCCATACACTCAGGGATTTGCTTGAATTATTCTCTAGCCCTGGACCTTATTTGCTTCATTTTTTTGGAGTGTATTTTTTTCTAAGTATTTTACAATAAGGGGATCAAAAGACAAGCATTCAAGTGTTTATAAATGAATAAATTACTAAAACAAATGCTGGGTCCAACCGGAGAGACACTGTATTTGAACAGTCTAGAAATGTTTTAACGTTTACTTCCCACATCTCTGAAACCCTTTTTCATTTTAGTGACTAAGCAACTTTACCCACACAAAAGCTGTGTTTATTAAAATCAAAATGACATAAAAGCAATATTGGTTCTTTATCAGTTCTGCAGCAGCAGGGTTTTTCCTGTAACTGATAAATCTGTGGAACCTTAAAATCAACCAACACATGTATGCGTACATCCCACCCAGTGCTAGAGCAAACTATGCACTTGCTGAGCTGTACAGAGCCATTAGCGGACTTTCACCCAGACAGACTTTCCAATGAAGGGGGCGAATGTGCTGTATTAACACAAACATCGCTGTTCCATACAAGCTGAGCCCCCAACCCCGGATACTCAGACCACATCTCTGCCATCTTTGCTCTTCAGGACTGTTTTGAGCACATGGCTACATCAGCAAGTACATCAATGTCAGTTCTACTCGTCTTATCTTGTGTTTCACTGGGAAACATCCATGTGTTTGAGTAGGAAACCCTTCTAAAATACCATAAACAAAACAAAACTACACTGGACGCGACAGTCCTGGAGACCCTGCAAGAGCTCTGCTTGCTTTGCAGAGTAGGCGCGAGGCCTCGGATCAGCATGTAGCCACTAGCTGGTGGAAGTTCGCCTGTAAGTGGTGTGACTGTACCCAGAAACGCAGCCTCTGGGCTAGGCTAAAGGCTAACCCAAACGGATCTGCTGTCTCATGTCTTCTGCAGTCAAACACGCACTCTTTGGATGACAAGATGGACTACTCAAGGCTCAGACACACCACACGGGACGTGAAGGACTGTTGCACTTTAATTTTCACTGACACCTGGTTGCCTGATGGCATTCTGGACTCGGCGGTGCTGCTAGCTGGCTGCTCCCTGTACTGCATGGACCGTGACAATGTGAAGAGCGGTAAGGGGCAGGGTGGTGCTGTATGCATTCATACAAACAAAGAGTGGTGGACAAATGTTACGGTAGTCTCTAGACACTGTTCTGCTGTGGTGGAGTTTATGGCAGTGATCTGTTGGCTTTTCTGCCTGCAGCGGGAATTTAGCTTGGTTGTTTTGTTTGCCGTGTATTTGCCGCCTAGCGCTAATGGTTACCAAGGTCATGGCGGTGCTGCTGTCATCGCTGGTGAATTCAATGATGCAAACCTGAACTCTGTCCTGCCCAGATTCTACCAACACGTGAACTTTGCAAGCAGGGGTAATAACTGCTTGGACCATGTTTACACCAGCATCAGGGACACTTACAGAGGTGTGCTCCACCCCCACTTCGGGGACGTCTCTGTGAAACTAGTCCCAGCCTACAGCTCTCTACGCAAACACACTGCATAAATCCAGAGAGACACCAGAATTTGGCCTGAAGGGGCCATCTCAGCACTTCAGGACTGTTTCGAGTGCACAGACTGGTCAGAATTTAGAGAGGCTGCTACTCATGAGGGCTACATCGATGTAGAGGAGTGCACAGCAGCAGTGACAGACTACGTTGGCAAATGCACTGAGGATGTTACTGTCTCCAAGAAAGTGACCACAAGAGCCAAACAGAAACCCTGGATGTCTGCAGAGGTCCAGAGGGAGCTGAAAGCTGGGATTTGGAGACAAGGCTGTCTACTCAGCCTATACAGAGGAGGTGACAAGACTGGCTGCCTGGTGTAAGAAAAACAATCTCTCTCTCAATGTGTATGACAAAAAAGATAATAATTAACTTCAGAAAATCCAGCCCTGCTCACCCACCTCTCAGCATTGATGGCATTGCTGGTGAGAGGGGTAAAAACACCACGTTCCTGGGCGACCACATCACGAAGGACCTCTCTTGGACCCTCAACTCCCCCACCGTAGACAGGAGGGCTTGGCAGCATCTACACTGCGGAGGCTGATGGCAGTAAGACCCCCCCCCCACCAATCCTCACCACATTCTACAGGAGTACCATCAAAAGTCTGCTCTCTTGTTTCATTGCTGTCTGGTATAGAAACTGTAATATCCAGCTGACCCACAACCGTGCAGCTATACACAGTTCAAACCACATCATCAAGTTTGCTGATGACACGACCTTTGTGGTTCTGATCAGTGGGAACAATGAGAACATCAGTATTATGTGCAAATGTGTGGGAAGGAGAATCTTTGCTTCCAGCTGCTGTGAGACTTTTACAGCCAACACCGTGCAGTTGACCACACATAAGCAAACACACATCCAAACACGAAGGAGTGATAAGTTAAATAATTTCTTGAAATTTGTAAGCGTTATTTGTAAGCGTCAATTTGAGAGCGTTATTCATCTCTCCTTGCTGCTGATTGGCTGTTTCCCTGTGGCGCATCTCTGGCAGATACAGTCCAGCATTCCCGCATCATAACAGCTCCCATGTGGAGCATCTTGAGAGTTTCGCTGTTTGCGTGTTTTTCGTTTTGTTCTTCTTAAAGCCCTGCATTTTGATTACTGTAAATTAAATTATTACTGTATTTGCCCTGTGCATACCAAAGAAAACACGCTTGCATGAATTACAGTAGAGTCTATACATCAGTATTTTACATTCTAGCACTGCGGGAGTTCAGTGTAAACTGTACAGTAGGGATACAGGTTTACCTTTTCTTTTTTTTAAGGGTAATGTATTAAGCTGCGTTTAAAATGAAATTAAAGTGTTTTGGGAGTATATTTGGGAGCATATTTAGGGTTTACAATGTAAAAATAGTCATTTGTGGGACTAATAAAGGGTTATCTTATCTTACCTTATCTCATCTTACCTTACCTTATCTTATGTAACTGCACTAAGTGTCATCTTGTCCAGTAGAATTGTTCCTCTTGTGCTTTTCTTGCACACTCTCTCTTGCTTTTATTTTTACTCATATGCTCATATGTTGTTATTTTTTATGATGTGTTGTACCATGGTGCTGGGGGAACATTGTTTCATTTCACTGTGAATGGCTCACTGTGTATGGCTGAAATGACAATAATACTTCTTGACGTGACTTGTCTACTCATATAGCTATAACAAAGTGCACTGCTTTTTTGATGAGAAAAAAATATTATTTCAACATAAAAATGTGATCCATTGCAATCAATATCTTTTTGATTAGTTACATTCATTGTAATTAACAGCTCTAGTCCTATGGGTTAGTTCGTTTTTTTTCTGCATATGAAAACAAGCACACATATGCACATTCACATGCATACACATATACATACTCAGACTCTCAGTGTCAGGACAGTCTGGCCTGAGCCAGTGCTGTCTCTGAACACTCGATAAACTATTGAATGGGGAGATGTTCTGCTATACTCATTTGGTCGTAGCACAGGAGGGGAGTGGCTACATTGATCTGCGGGGAGCATGTCAGATGGACATGGGTGTTTGTGTGTGTGTGCTTTGCTCACTAAAAAGTCTTATCCCTGCCTGACACACACTGTGAGTTCAGTGGGATGTTTCTGTCTGGCCCAGTGGACCTCACTACTTCTCTAGAACTCCAGCCAGGCACACAGTGATGTCAGACTGACATTGGTCCGCAGCTCAGGCCCAGGATGAGGCGGAGGGTACTGGTGGTTCAGTCCACCCCTATTCCAGAATATCGGGCTGCTTTCCAAAACCTCATTAAAGGTACCTGTATTTCTTATTACTGCCCACTTGCCTTTAGCCGCTTAAACCCGAAACATGTAAATCGGACGTTTAATCAAAGACAGCAGTTTGAGGACATGTTTATAATAGATATTCAGTGGATAGTTGCTTCAGCTCCTCCCCATTGTCTTCTGCGCATTTCAAATCTACAGGTTTCCGTTCTTTTCAAAGTACTGGGAACCGTGTCCAATTATTGTGCATGGTGTTTGTCTATGAATGTGGCAGGAAGAAAATTGTACGAATGTTACTTTAAGCCTTATTATCCAGTTACTACTGTGAAAGGTATATAGTTACGAAAGTGAAGTAAAAGTATAGTCATGGTTTAGGCCTGTACCAGATTATTGATAATGTGTATGTCATCATTTTTGTATGGCTGCTAGAGGTAATTCTTGCTTGCATAACGTGAGACATGCGTTATATAACAATACGAATTTAATCACGTAAATGTGACCCGCAGTTAAAACATCCCATTCCACTGTTTGATTGCACTGATCAATAGGTGTTATTAGCAACAAGGTTTAAGTGGATTCAATTCTATGAACAGGCATCTCCACAGATTATATACAGTTGAACACTATTTGCAACAATGTATGATGTGGCGAACGATGAAATGTGACCACACAGACAAAAAAAAAACTTGTTAACTCATCACAAGCTGTTATTTAACCATAGCATGATGCTATGAATGAGGGTAATAGTGAGGGTGAATGTATACAAGCTTCATAGCAGAGGTGACTTTAATCAGGAGGGCCAAACAGGGGACGGGTGTTTCTAATTGTCACAATGGGCTAAACCAAATCGAGGAATCAGAAAGGGGAGGTGTGTTTTTGAATGTTAAATGGATATAATACATATTTTTGCGTTAACAAATTGTGGTGTGGAGTGGTTCATTGAGTGGCTTTACACTATATTATTTGGTGTACTATTCAGTAATAAGACTTTGTTAATGATTAATCTCAGTGAAACACAAGGATGGTGGTATCAGAAAAAGGTACAAGCAATTTGTTTGATTTAAAACAGGGTTTGTCAGAATTAGTCTAAGATACATTACAAGATATAGTTACTTAAGAAAAAAAAAAAAAATATATATATATATATATATATATATATATATATTTATGATGAATATGCTCTGATGGAATCTCAAATAAAGAAACAACATCTGTTTACTGGTGGGTCAGCTGAGCTTGCCAGATGTTCTTTTGTTTTTGTGCAGGTGATTAAGTCGTTGTTCTGTTTTTAGAAAGTCATTATGGCTTGTAGCTCAAGAAAGCAATCTTTGTCTTCAGGAAAGTAAACATTCTGTTAATTCCAATTTTAAATTAAACAGAAACATTTTTGCAGCTAGAGCGGAATGCAGAAAGGCTCTTCTGTTCTTTGAATTCCTTTGTGAAAGTGGAAGAACTCTCAAGCTGCTCTAATTCCAAGCTCTCAAGATAATTAAAACAGTAGTTGTTTATCTGTTATTAAACTAACACGCAAGCAGAGGTGTGAGTAAAGAGAGAAGATGCAAGGGACTTTCACTGTAAACACCTGTCAGGATTAAGTGTTTGGAAAGTGTGTCGAAAAAGTAGTTGGAGCTCATTAGTAATCTGCCTGTTTCCGTCTATCATAAGCATGAGAAGTAGAAGAGCCGCATCCAGATGATGCACTGACGATCATGAATTATTCATGGTCCCATTACCTTCTTGTCCCATGCAGTTAGAAAGCGTGGGTCCACTGTAATGGCTTACGAGCATGTTATGCACTTTGTACAGTTATGAAATTACATACCTTACATGATCTCTGCTTAGTTCTCTTTGTCCTTCACACACTAATGGAAGATGGAAGATGATGGACGATTTGTGTGATCTACATCATCATAACAGCTAACACCACCTCACTGTTCAGAGGGAAAATGGTTTATTATGTCCTGGGACTGGAATGCAGCCATGGCAAAAATAAGAGATCTTTTTTTTTTCGAGTTATTGCTTTTGTAATTTGTGTGAGTGTGTCTGTGTAAAATGTGCATGTGACTGTTGTTTTATAAACTACTGACCACACTTGATTCAAAATTCCAAACAAAAAATGTTCGGAGATGTCTGTTTCATCCCATCAGAAACTGAATCAGGAGTGAAGCTGCTGGAATACAGCACATAGAAAAGCTGCTCTACACACACTACTGCACTCACAACACATACGGAGGCGTTTCTTATTTTTACACACACACACTGCAATAGTTCAGGTGAAAAATCTCAGATTTCTCCATCACCGACACAAAAACTAATTCTAGATTAGCACTAATGCTAATACTAACTAGCATTAATACTACAAAGGGAGTTTCTTAAAACAGACCCTGTTGTCCTAAATGGCTACCCATGGTACATGGTAGTTTTTTTCAGTTATTCACACTGTGTCCTAAACCCCATCAACAAATCTGCACATGCAAAGTTTTAAAATGTATTTTTAAAGGAAAGAATAGGGTTGACTTCAGGTGTTTATTTGCTATATAAGCTTTGTGGCCCTTGCACCAAACAAAGGGAACTAACTCTGGACACCAAACATTGTGTAGATTATTTGCCAACCATTTCATCATGTGTTTTTAGAGAGGTTTGTAATTTAGTCAAGTATTATTGAAAATGACACAAAACACTCCACCAAACTGATTCCAGTCTAAAATAGGATAAGATAATAAGATTAACTTTCTTGTCATTGTATCAAAATACAAACGAAACTTGTTTGGTAGCTCTCTAAGGCACCAGCAGTAATATACGTAAAATAAAATATGCATATTTACAAAAATGCAATGTGCTTACAATACAAACAATAAAGACAAATTTAAATATAAACAGAAATTGGGTAATAGGGTAAAGCTCTTAGAAAAAAGTTCCGCAGTCTGGTTGTTGCCTGATGAGAAAAGGACAAGCAGTTAAAACATGGAACTACACACAAATATGCTCATTTATTTTTGGATGAGGACCTGGTGATGTTACCGAATCAATTTTTCCATGTTGTTGGAACTGAATGTCAAATTCAGCTGATTCATTTTTTGTGTCAGTGGCAGGAGTGGTGGAGAAAACCGAATTAGTAGCATCCAACTGATTTCCTGTGAACATGGGGCTTTTGCAGTAGCTCAAAGCTAATGTAAAGAAAAAAAACCCATTTATTTATTTTTATTTTTAACACGGGCCAATACGCTTTAGCCACAAACACCAACACGGCATATGTATGACATTTTTAAACCTCATTCTTTTCATTACAGAGCACAATCCAACATATTGCAGGCAGCGGTGATGCCGTAGTGTTCTGCTCGTTCACAAATCCATCACCTCCCCCCTTTAATCCACCCTGTGCAAGCGAGGAGAACAGAAAAAAAAACACAGACAGGAATCAAAGACCGAGGATAGACATCAGACAGACAGGACAAACATGACAACCACAGAGACAGATGAGAAGACATAAAGAACAGGCAGACTGTCAGATCCACAAACTGAGATTAAACTGTACACACACTTGAAAGTCTGACATGAAACTGATTCTGAAACAGTACGAGTGGACAGTGAAACAGTATATTATTGTGCATATATTGTGGGGGAAGTGCATGATGTGACCAAGCGAAGGGATTTTTCATTGTAAGTACAATCACAGCTAGTATTTGCCATCATTTGACTGCACAATCAATACTGTATTACTAAGTACAACTAAATAATACTGCACAATTACAGTTAATTAATTGCAATTAATTATCCCACTTTCTCCCACCCTTGGCATAGTATCAGAAAACGCTGGACTCAACTGAAAACTAGTTTAACTAAAATGGAAGGATTTGCATATGTTATTGGTTTTTATTACATTTTTGAGAGTGGATGTCTTCCATTTAGCAGATTAGTGCTTCACCAGTGCTTCACAGCTTTAAGCTCAGTCAGCGTTTTTTTTTTTGTTGTTTTTTTTCATTGTTAATGCTGTCTTTTACCTGTACAGTCAATAATACATTTCTTCAATGCAAGCATTTGCATGCAGCACTTCCCACTGAGGCAGCTACCTATTGCAGCATCTTTTATAGTGATACCAGGTACAGTTTGCTCAAGAACAGTTTTGTTTTTGAACACTTGCCTGAGCACTTTTTCCTTATCAGCTTTATGTAAAATACTCAGATCTAACATGCATTTATGTTAGATTAGGTTAGACATTTATATTACGCATCTATGCATTTTTTTGGTTCATATTTATAAGTACAAACTCAAAAGACATTCCTGCAGTAATGCGCTTCCTCTTGTGCCTCTTTCTTTTCCTCTGATATTTCTCCTTTCCTGACCGAAGCACCGGCTGTCAGCGAGATTTAATCTCAGCCCCTGCATTGTGCAAGGCTCACGGATCTGATGAGGCACCCACACTGCTGTTCCACTGTCAGCCCTAACAGCGTGTCTGCACACTCCTGAATAACCCGCACTTGTAGTACAAATTCATCTCAACGTGAAGATGATTTGCTGTGTACTGATTCTGGTTGTGTGTGTTTTAGAATGTGCACACATGGACATAAAATGTAGGCGTCTCCCCTAATGGTCTCAAGCTCAAAGTGTTTCAGTTTCAGTTTCAGCTTTATTTGTCATGTGCAAGTGAACTTTATTGTCATCTCAACCTCTGTATACACGTGTACAGAGAGACGGAATGGTGAAGCTCAGGTTCCACAGTGTACATATAGTGCAGCAGACATAAGACATTGTTAAACAAACTAAACGGTGCAATAAGAAGTAAAAAATAAGCTAAGGGTGAGATTTAACCTGTCCTGAGTGTGTGATCAGCTCACTGTGCATTATATATTATATATAAATAGAATAAAATGTGCGGTGGTTGAAAAAATGGGCAAAAAGTATGACCAGTATAGCCAGTATAGCGAGTGAAAACAGTACAATAGTTTAAAACAGTACGAAATGGGTGAAAATAGCAGCGTATACATTCTTATAAGACTTTCTGGCTGTGCATGAGTGTGTGGTCAGTGTAAACAGTTTGTAGGGGGGAAGGGGAAGCGAGGAGGGTCCCGAGGGGCAGCATGGTGTTGAGGAGCCTGACAGAATGAGTGTGTGTGAGTGGCTAGATGAACATGAATTCCTGTAGCACAGTCTTTTGCATTTTGTCTATCATTGCAATCAGAATGTCTTTGCTGGCCAACTACACTCGCATGTTTTGGTGAAATGAATGGTTACATAAGTGTAAAGTGACCATTCGTCACATGTAAACACACCACAGCACACAGTGTGAACAGTGTAAATTCTTCCTCTGTATTTAAACCCATTCACCAAGTGAAGCAGGGGGCAGCCAGGAACACAGTGCCCGGGGAGCAGTGTGTGGGGACGGTACCTTACTAAAGGGTACCGCAGTGGTGCCACTAGCAGTCCTGGGATTTAAACCTACAATCTTCTGGTCATAAGGCCAACTCCCTAACCACTGCGCCACCAGCTGCTCCAGTCAGATACAGTCAGATAGGTCGCAGTGGCATAAAGAATGGCTTGGTGCAGGGACTCTGTTACGGCGTGGACTGATGGAAGTTGCTGCATGTTACACACACCATAAACATGTGAGTCAGAATCCCGGAAGCATCTCTAGTGAAGTGAAGCAATAATATTTTTTTCTGCTGAGTCTCATAGTTTTGAGTCTCAAAAAATGAAGAATGCATTCGCAACCATTCAGTTTTGTTTCTGATCTTAAAAATGATTTTTTTTCTGTGAAAATATGTGCTTTACATATACATTAAAAATTTTAGATATCAAAGCTGCACAAACACACAATAAAATTGTTCTTGAACTAATCGCACCTGGTGTCATCAACAGAGCCATCATTAGTGGGGAAAAAATGTCCAGTATCTCAGGTTTGATCTTTTATAGGTATCGAATTGAACAGCTTTGCCTTTTGCTGACAACAAAAGGCAAATCTCCTCATTTCCAAATAAAAATATTGTTCTTTAAAGCAGAATTTTAAAGGAAATGACAAAACATCGAAATAAGAGAAATGATGCAATGTTTACAGAACTTGAATAATTCAAAAAATAAATCTCTTGTTCACTCTTAAACAAAATGGCAATAATTACCTTTGACAAACTTCTAGTAGTGTTTCACCATCCAACTGGTCTCACTGCGAGAGGAGAGTGTCGATTACAGCAGTGTTTTTATACT
>JBBIGA010000132.1:3036295-3047132 GCA_037576975.1 Alestes dentex | reverse complement strand
TAAACACCATTCCAGGTCGATTCCTCATGAATCTGCTTGAAAAAATGCCAAGAGTGTGCAAAGCTGTCATCAGAGCAGTAGGTGATGTTTTCAATATCAATCTACAATGTAGACAATAATAAAAACAAAGGAAATCATTGAATGAGAAGGTGTGTCCAAACTTTTAACTGGTAGTGTATGTGCTTATAAATATGATGAAATAAGTTTGTATCCATAAGTAGTGTAACACACAGATGGAGAATAAACACAGACAGAAAAAGTTTTAAAATTAAACTGATCCAGACAACAAAACATTAAAAGTATCCAGACAACAAAACAGTCCTACACAGGTAAGCCATGCAAGATTTTAAATTCGGTGCTCAGGCTAATGATAAGGAAGGTAAGAGAGAAGCCAGTGAAACGATATGTGCGTAACTTTAAAACGAATGTTTTCTTGAAGTATAATCAAAAACAGAAAAGAGTGAAGGTTTGACGGCGGGATGTTTTCAAGCTTAAACTGCTAAACTCCCAAAGGCCATTTTATAAATGTGATTTCTTAATGCTGTCAACTCATTTGACATGTAAAACCATGATCTAGCAAATCAGAGAATTCCAAGTAGAGCATGAGAATGCTCAAATACATTTTAGTGTACCTCACACTTCAGTCAGCTTTTATTCTTCCCAAAACACTCGAATTCTGTTCTGAATGTATGTTCACGCTTGCTCATACACGTAGTACTGCCAGCAATAAAGGCAGTAATGTGTTTTTTTTACCGATAAAAAACACAACAATACACAGAAAGCTCCTATTCCACATGCTGAAGCACTTTATTGCACACTTCCATGTTACTCTGGGGGCAGATTTCAAAGATTTACAGGGAACACTGCCGAAGCCTCTGAATGTATTGCTGAAGGGACATTAGGTAAGACAAGGTTAATCGCTGTTGTCTCCATAATTCCAAAGCAAAAAACACTTCGCTTCTCCCGCTGAACCTGTGCTCGGTTCACGAGAGCCTGGGGAATGCTAAAGAGAAAGAAGATGTTGAGATTAGGAGAGAAGGCAGGGAGGGAGCTGTGTGTAACAGTACCGCAAGCTTGCTGAAAGATTCTTGGCGATGATCACTGTAGTGCTGATAAGAGGAGGAGGTGCTGCTGAAGTCTGACAGCTCCCAGATGTGAGGCTTGTATTTAGTTGTCTTTCTCATTCTTGTGCTGTCTCTCTCTCTCTCTCTCTCTCTCTCTCTCACACACACACACACACACACACACATACACACATACACACACACACTCACTCCACCCTTGTGCTTTCAGTTGAAGAATGGTGCTTTGTTCATCATGCGAGATTGCACATCCACATACACGCACGAACCTGCACTTAACCTGGATAGGTAGCAACTGTCTTTCTGTGAGGATCACACTGATACGTGAACACACCACGAAATTCATTTAACCCATTCACCCAAGTGAAGCAGTGGGTAGACAGGAACACAGCGCCCAGGGAGCAGTGTGTTTGGGGGGCGGTACGTTTTTGGAACCCACAACCTTCTGATCGTAGGGGCAAAACCCTTCATCAAATTACCTTAATTTTGACCTTAATTTCCCATACAAGAAATTAAGGAAAATGAAGGGAAAAGGTCCACAGATTAAGCCTGAATAAGAGGTAAAACTACTTAATTCTCCCTTTCCTTTTTTCAAATTTGCCCCTGAAATAATAAAACCTTATCCCTTAAATCCCTTCACACTCATTCCTTAAATCTAATTTTCAGGGTAAACAGCCACTTACTTCAAATGAAGGGGTTTGGTGTATTTTCAGGGGTAAATTAAGGTTGCTGCCCCTAATGTTGCCCCTAATGTTACCTACCTGAGGATCTTCTTCCTCTTGTTAGGAACTCGCTATCATCACATAGCTGCCCTGAGGAGCCACTCTGCTCTCTCCTTGGCCGCATGTCCATCTTGGCCGCATGTCCATCTTGGGACGACGGGCGTGCACCAGACGGCCGTTCTGAACTTTTAGTTTATGAGAGAAGCTCGTGACGTGACGAATGTTTAGGCAGCTCAAAATCTCGGACAATTCTAAAACCCCGGCCGCACGCATTTTCCAGGTCTCAAAAAGAGGACATGTGCGGGAAAAAGAGGACGTCTGGTCACTCTAACTAATGTCCACTAGCTGATCCATTTCTCGTCCATCAGGTCAACTCCTGACGACAACATCTACCTGCTTCAGCTCCAAAAAGAGTGAAGAGCAGAGTGGTCCACCAAATCCAAATAATGTTGGCCATAAACAGCTATTGCTTACAAGATACTGTAGAGCACTCCTCCCGATCAACACTACCAGGATTACTGCTGATCCTCATTTATTTTGGTTCACTGGGTTCCTGAAAATAATAAATGTGAATGGGACATCATGAAGTGCTCATTAAATCTGAGAAAGCTACAAACTACAGGCTGCTCAACTGAGCAACAAATAGAATGTTTGTAAATATCTGTAAATTAAACAGGAAACTCTCCTTAGTAGATCTGTTGGTGTAATTTCTAGGGAATCCTGGTAAAAGTTTGCCACCTCACTGCATTATTTGGATCTTTTCTAATCGATATCTTTTCACTCCAAATTTCCTTCCTTCCTGCCCTCTGTCCAAATATCCGGCCCTGTGAAGACGTCACAGTTGGCAGTTCTTATGGCAGCAGGGAATAATTGTATGGTTTCTGCGCCAAGCGTTTTAGACTATCGGCTACAGTCATTAACAGCAACCAATCCAAGGTCACTTTAACAGACTTTACATAACAGGGCTTTGTTATCTATCACATTCAGTAGGTCACATTTGGTAATGATCACTAATGTTGTATAATTCGCCCAGGCTGTGTTTTGTGCTCACTGGGGAGTGGCCATTTACCTGCAAGACGCAGAATGGGAGATTAAAATGTGTGATGATGTATGAGTGTAATTATGAAATGCCCCTTGTGCTGGTTTGAGTATCAGCGGTGATAAATTCTCTTGCTTTTGAAGGACAAGCGCTTTGCATCAGCAGGAGGCGCTCAGAGCCTTATGTAGTCCAGTGATATCACAAATACAATAAAGATGCTTTTAGCTGTACACTGGAATTAGCTTCTGTTCTGTAAAGGTAACTGGTGTTGATTAAGTGGCTTTTTGAAGGAGGACTTTTTACATTCAACACGTGCAGGGAAATCTGAGCATTTAGGTTAACTGGCCATCAGCCACTTTGTTTGCATTTGCACAGTCTTGCTCCATTCCAGGCTGTTTTGTTTTCTTTGTGTGTTACTATAGTCCACCTTTTACCATTTTTCTGTACTCACTTAAACACTTCAAGGCTTTTGTTTTTTTGTATATCTGTTGCTATTTTTAACAATTTTCCAAATATTTTGCTTAATTTGCGAAACCTATTCACAGTTATAAGTAAAAAGGCCAGTGAGAGTTTCTAAATAAATTGTAATATTTATTTAACATTTGCAACCCTATCCAGTTTTACATGTTATGTTAGTAACAAGCTAGAG
This sequence comes from Alestes dentex, assembly GCA_037576975.1. NCBI lineage: Eukaryota > Metazoa > Chordata > Actinopteri > Characiformes > Alestidae > Alestes > Alestes dentex. The sequence goes on along the minus strand of JBBIGA010000132.1, from coordinate 3,043,640 downwards.
CTAGTGTATGATCTACATATATGGATGCAGAGGCAGAGAAAGTGAACAGAAAAAATCAGAAAGAGGGAGAGGGAGAGAAAGAGAAAGAGAAAGAGAGAACAACATGCAAGGAGGGACAGGTAAAAAAATGGAGCTAAGAAAAAGAAGGTAGTGTAAAACTTACATATGGATGCTTGTGTGTTACATTTACAGCATTTATCAGACGCATTTATCCAAAGCAACTTCCATTCCCTAACTACAGGGGGCAGTCTCCCTGGAGCAGCTTGGGGTTAAGGGTCTTGCTCAGGAACCCAGTGGTGGTATACTAAAGGTAGGATTCAAACCTATGACCTCTTGGTCCAGAGACAAGTATCCTACCCACTAGGCCCCCACCCCCACCAATCTGTGTCCCACGTTGGTTTTACTGCTTCTTATCGCAAGTCAAATGTAAATACATACATTCGGCTCGTGTAACAGACACTAAAGTTACATTCTTTTCTTTGTGTGTTGCAGTTTTATGGCGGCTCCTTCAGTCAAAAACTGAACTTGTCTGTTTCATTATGCTGGGCTATTCCTTTTTGTATTTTTGTATTTCTTCCATTATCTTTTCACTTTAAACAATTTTAAAGTTTTGAATTTTACCAACCGTAGCTCTCACAAAAACAGACAATATATTTCAAGAAAAGTAGTGTCATGGATTGTGTAACTATAGCTGATTTCATGGTCATCTAGCTCTTTATATAAGCTTCTCTTAGCATATCATTTGAAATTCTCATGAGTTTCTTACATCCCTTGCGGCCCCCGTTCTTGTACCTGCATTGTAATGTATTGCTTTTACAATTTTCAGTTTTCTTTTTTTGATACTTCTCTTTGTTCTCTGAAACATGTGTCCATACTCTGTTTCCTGTGCTCCTCCTCACTCTCCGTTAGTCTTTCTGTCCTCACACTCCTTCTCTCTGCATGCAGGTCGCGCTCTGTTGCGGCTGAACGGTGAGAAGTTGGAGCGGATGGGCATTGTGCAGGAGACGCTGAGGCAGGAGGTGCTGCAGCAGGTCCTCCAGCTGCAGGTCAGAGAGGAGGTGCGCAATCTACAGCTGCTCAGCAGAGGTGAGGAGATCTGCATCACGTGTTGTTGCAGCACAGTACACTATCGAACCAAACGCCTCATTTTTACCCCTAAAAATTACCGTAATTTTGGAAATTAAGGAAAATTAAGGGGAAATGAGCACGGATTAACCAGTGGACAAACACAGCTAGATGCGAGTGTGATTGTGTCGTTGCTATTAAACCTGTGTTTGGAGAAACATCTCACATCATGAATTCAAATTCAGTCTTCTGATTCAGGGGCCGGCGCTTTACTGCTGTGCCACAAAAGGGTTGTTAACTTGCTGACTCTTACCAAGCCATTTATGATTAAGGACGTCTGATCGCCTGGCTGCATTCATGGACTGATTATTTTTAATACCATGACAAACAGTGACACATTCATTTCTTATGTAACTGACCTGAGCTTTAGTGTCTTAAAGTCTGTTTAAGAGTTCCGTTTTCAGCCTCCTTATCCATGACGTCTCAGACTCTCTCCGACACACATTTTTAGGGGGACTTGACCATCCTCTCTCTCTCTTCCTTTATATTACAGAGGCGACTTGACCACAAAAACCTCATTTTTCATCAATACTCAGCCCCTGAACAACCGATCAAAAATGTATATACACGTGCACTGCAGGGGATATATACATATTAGTGACGTAGTACTCAAGTTCTCAAGTCTGGTCTCTGATCTAAATTCTGTCCCAAGTTGTCTTGGTACCATCAAACTGGGTCTGTGAACAAGACAAACTTCAAACAAGTCTGTATATTGATTTATCCATTTACTTTGGAAGAGGAACCTATTTCAACACTCTTTAGACTCAGTTTTGATCTTGTCTTGGACTCGACAACAGTGGTCTTGACTACAGTCCTACTAAGGACAGACTACATTTTAGAGGGGACTTTTTGTCAAGATAAAAAAAAAAATGTGGAAAAAACGAACGCTGAGACAGAAACTGAACAATGGTGATCATTGACAACATTGTCTCTTAATTGCACGCTGGTATAGTGGGGCCAGTAACTAAAAATACAAAGCAGGTTTTTTATAAACTGGATTTTAAGTGAAGATGCTGTTCTTTTTATTTATTTAAACCTTTCCTCATGGGTGCAGTATAAATTGCCTATTTGGTCTTGTGACTATATTAATTTAAAATTTTAAAAGTCTAATGAGTTTTTTCGTTTTACTACAGACTACAGCAGTAATTAGCCATGAGCGATAAGATGTGTGCTGCGAGGGTCCCCTCAGGTGATGCATATACAGCTACAGGCTGTGTTTTTGCTTGAGCAAGTGTCAGACCCCAGCCTGGCTGCTACATTAACAGGAAGCAAATTACAGCCCATTTAAATGCTGTGTCAGGGAATTCTTCTGCTAGCGCGGGGGGGGGGGGGGCAAATTTAATTTAATAGTTCACCACATCCTGGCCTATGCCCCATAACGGAGAAAACTAATTGTGTCACCCTATTAAAAAGGAGGAAACACCTTGGGAGTTGTGAAGGTGGAGTGAGTGAGGGTCCAGACAGGTGGAGGGGCATGCGGAGCTGGTTGTGTGGGTCAAATAAAAGTGCTGTCAGCGCTGATTACTTTGTTCTTGATAGTTGCCATCACCTGTCAGTCTGGGTTAAGCTCAGTTCGAGGGCCCGTCCAGTCCGCACCCCTGTAAGGCCCAGCTGATCCCAAGTTTATTCTTAGATGTGCCAGGCTAAGTATTTGTGATGGCTCACCAAGTGGAGATAAAAAGAGAGGACCCCTATAGCAGCCTGTCATATTTGATTTAGTCGCCCCAACCGGACAACATCAAATATTGAGCAGCAGAAAGAATGAGACGAGCTTGTGGAACTGAGAGCTTTTTTCTTGCCATGGATGTGCTGGAAGAGAGACAGAGATACTGTTAGGTGGTCCTCACATTACTGTGCAGGACTGTGTGTGTTTCTGTTTATCCTCCAGCCGTCCTTCAGCCTCAGACACACCTTCTGTCTCACACTCAGCCTTTCTCCCCCGCATCTCTCTGTCTCTCTGTCTCTCTCTGTCTCTCTCTCTCTGTCTCTCTCTCTCTCTCTCTCTCTCTCTCACCCTTTTCTCTCTTTCTGTCTCTCTTTCTCTCCCTTTTCTTTCTGTCTGTCTGTCTGTCTGTCTCTCTCTCTCTCCTCTTTCTCTCATGCTCCCACCCTCCGTCTCTGTCTGTCTGTCTCTCTCTCTCTCTCTCTCGCTCTCCCTTTTCTCTCTTTCTGTCTTTCTCTTCTTTACCCACAATATTTATTGTGTCCTTTTCTGTCCTTCCTTTTCTGCCTTAAAATGTTCTTCCTTTTTTTTTATTCTTTCTTTCTTTCTCTCGTTGTGTTTCTGAATGTGGGAGTCTGGGGCTGGTGCAGACAGATGGTGAGCTGCTGTCAGGTGGAGAGGTGAGGAGAGCAGAGAGATGGAGGGAAGAAAACGTGCCATCATGTTTCTGCTCGGAATTCTGCTTGAATGTCTAAAAAAAGATTAGTAAATTATGTTTTGTTTTATTCTTAAAAGACCCATATAATGGATTTTTCCTCTCTCTAGTTATATGTAGTAATAAAAACATTGCTTAAATGTTAAAAACTCCTCTTCACTCCCTAATCCCTAATCCAACGGTCCATAAATGGAAGGTAAGATGCAAAACCCAATTTTGAATTTACAGACAGGAAACATTTTGTGGCCACTGAGAACATCTGCAGCACTGAGAGGAGTGTAAGAGTGAGACTTCCAGTATAAGAAAACCATTGTTTCCTGCATTTCCTTTCAAAGTGTTGTCCCGACTAGCACACCGAGGGTTTTTTTTTCTACTGTCTGACTGTGTACTGATTCTTGTTTGTACTTGGATTTATCTTTTTTGCCTGGTGTCTGGTTGTATCACAGTTTTGGATCATCCTGCTGTTCTCTGGACCGTTCTTCTGCCTGGTGTAATTCAGCCTTGCTGACAGGGTTTGCTGGTTCTGAACTCTGTCCACTCTCACTACGGTTTCTGCTCATCCCTGTGTCAATAAATCCATCAGCTGGGAACTCTGTGTTTGAGTCAGAGTCTGCAAACGTTACAAGGAGCATGTTTGTCCTTGTCGACATCACCCAACTAAATCTATTCTAACACACTTGACTTTAATGACCTCCAAAGTAAATAACACCTGCACAAAGGAATGTACAGGTAAAGCTTAGCCCCCCTCACCACCTCTCCTCCTCTACTGCATTCACTCTGAAATGTAATTTATACAAGAGCAGGGCAGAAACTCCTCACACCGTCATTGCTATTCGTACTCAGCCCCAACCCTTATTACTTCTGCTGCAAATTACTGCCCAAAATGCTGCGTAATGGAGCAGCAACATTCAAGCACAAAAGCAGAAGAAAGAAAAAGTGTTTACAGATCTCTCTCTCTCTCTCAACAGACACTTTCTCATCTGGTGCCGCTTTGTTCATCACAGAATGCTTCTATTGTGTCCAAGCCACCAGGTCTTCGTTCGTTCGCTTTTGACGTGATTTTGCTTGTGTCGTTTTATTCGAGCGCTGTGTTTCCCTGAAAAGGAAAATTGACTTTTTCAAATGCTCTGTTCTTGTCTTCTGTGAATTTAAGATGGTCTCACGAAGCTTAGATTGCTCTATCCTGCTCAAAACTCCAGATCATTTGTCCTCCTTATAGTCCCCCCCCTTACACCAAATGTAGGTGGAAGCCATGTCTGATGGCCCAAAAATGTACAGTCGTACAGGGAAATCTCTGTAAGACTGCTTATAGTAAATTCCTACTAAATATTTTTGAAAATGCTAAATATTTTTTTGCTATACAATGTACTTTTGTCCACTTTTAGAGACAGCTGTATGTTGGATTGTGTCAGAAACCTCTGTTTGAGATTATTTAAGAACTGGACTTGGTTTGAGGGAAGTGTGTGACGATTCAGGCCTGGAGTTTGCACCATGTTTTATAGTGATGTACAAAGCTTCCAGTGTGAGGAAAACAAGGACGCAAGACATGTCTTGGCTGAAGAGCTACATCTGGGCTGAGGAGTAATTGATATAAAGTTTCTTATCAAACCAAGGAGGCTGATGGCAAACTAATGCTCTGCGTTCTCCTGCCAGTGGATTCGCTCAGCCAAGCAGCCTGTACCCACCAGGAGTGCAGCCAGAGGCTGTTCCTAACATCTGCCAGTCTGCGCCCTCACGCTCAACTCCCCACCCCAGTGCGTTTGTTTTCCTCTTTTTCTGCCACTAAACTGCCTATCCTTCCATCATCTGAGAAATCGCCCCTGTTCAGTGGAAGGAGATACAGAGGAGAGCCGAGAATTTGCCATCTGTTACTCATCTCTGTAGTCATTATGGAAGGGTTAGGTACCGGCAGCAGCCTGAACGCTGCTTCTTCCAAGTAACTTCTAGTCGAGACAGCAGTTTCTAGACTACAGCCTGCCATGGCCTTGGAGGCATGTAGACTATCCAGCATTTTCAGTGAAGGAACTCAGCACAGTCTTGTGATGAATCTCCACTGAGAAACTAATGGTTGGACAATCCCATGGAGCTACATTCGGTCCCTTAAAGAATTTTCAGTTGAATGTTTCAGTTGATTTCTTTAAACCACTGAACTGCAAGGTTCTTTAAGTAAAAACCCCTAAAGAAACATTTTTTGGTGCCTTTATTCATAAGATTAGGAAGTGTGGTGTGTCACTCATTGCCTAAGCCTCTTCAACAGTGGCTGTTTGTGTTACACACTTCTGACCTATGAGTCGATGGGGAATGAATTGAGAGACATTTTTAAAATACATATTTGTCCCCTGTTTTTTTCTTTATGTTTCAAACAAACAATATAAGGTGTAAATACAAAATGGTAAATACTATAGTAGATACTAAAGTGTAACAGTTTATATATTAAGTGAACCATTTGTCACGCATGTGCCACGGAAATCCTGAAAACCAGACGATAAACCCGTGAAGCGCGGAGGATAAACCCTTGCGCTTTGATCTGAGAATACTCTCCTAAGAGTCAAGATTCCCACTGGAATCAGTGTTCTCATTCACACACAAGAAGTGGTAGGTGAGTACTCAGGGTCCTGAAGAGCTGGGCACAGAGTGAAGTGACTGGACGTTGTTTGCCGCTGCTCCTTGCCTTTTATACCATGTGATGGTCCTCATTTCTGGTCCCTCTTGCGCATCACCTGGCTCGTGTGTGTGACACAGTGTGAATAGTAAACCTTTCACCTGAGTGAAGCATCAGGCAGCCAGGCAGTGGTGTGCGGGTAGCAGGGTGTGGGGACGGGTTGAGTTACTTTTAAAAGGAGGAAACTGCAAATGATGTAGGACAAAATCAAAATATGTTGATCGTTAGAGGTTTCCCTAATTAAGTAGCTTCATGTCAGTAATGTGAGGGGACTGTCACGGAGGAAGCAAGAATGCTGGCTAGAATTCGCCCAATGTAGCGTGACGGAAGAGCCCAGTCGCGGATTGCACGAGAGAGCCGGTTAATCACGCAGTTAGTATGAGAACGCTCCAGAGGAGTAGAGATTCCCACCAAAGGAATCCGCGTTCTCACACACACAGAGAGAGAGAGAGAGAGAGAGAGAGGGTAGACTCGGGCGAGTCGCGAGTTACTCACGGTACCGGAGACCCTGGTCGACACGTGGATAGGTTTGGGAAACCAATGTCTGTGCGAAGAGGAAACCCCGACTTCCTGCTTATATACGTGAGTCATTTTCGATGCCTATTGACGTCACGTGCTCTGGTGTGTGTGACAGTACCCCCCCCCCAGGACTGTCACCAGACGGACCAGGCTGGGAGGATACCCGAAGATGGTAGTCCCGGATGAGTCACCAACGTGGAACAACCGTCCCGGAGGGTGCCGGCGGCGATGTTGCTCGGTGTAGCGGGCGTTCGCCCGGAGGATGGAGTGTCGGGCCCGCTCCCACACCTGCCGGCACCTGCGGACCAACTGTTGGGCGGAGGGCACCTCCACGTCTGGTACGGGGTGATCAAACACGGACGGGAAATACCCATTGCATACCTCGAAAGGGCTCAGTCCGGTGGCAGAGGACTGGTGGAGGTTATTGGAGAGTTCAGCCCAAACGAGGTAGCATGCCCAGGAGTGCTGTCGATCCGCTACGAAGCAGCGGAGAAAGCGCTCCAGCTGTTGGTTGGCCCGCTCCGTCTGACCATTTGTCTGTGGGTGGTATCCTGATGAGAGACTGGTGGAGGCATTGATCAGACGGCAGAAGGCCTGCCAGAACTTGGCCATGAACTGGGGCCCTCTGTCCGAGACGATGTCCTGGGGGAACCCATGCAAG
>JBBIGA010000132.1:3010279-3026709 GCA_037576975.1 Alestes dentex | reverse complement strand
GAGAGAAAGAGAGAGAGAGAGAGAGAGTGTGTGTGTGTGTGTGTGTGTGTGTGTGTGTGTGGCTCTGGGATCGCGTCCTCTTGGTGCTGTGTCTGAGATTGATGGTTGATTTACTCTGCCCTGTGAAAGGCCTTTATCCACAGCCATTCTCATTTACACACACACACACACACTCACACTCACACACACACACACACTCACACACACACACACACACACACACAGCCTCTCTCTGCTGTCACTGAAGCCATTTTGTAAGTGTCCTTATTATGTAGTTGCTAAGCAGCCAGAAGCCAGAGAGTCTCTGTGGACTATAAGTTTATAATTAGTTCGAGTTTGTATAATGTTTGACCTTGACGCCGCGCCTATGGATTTACAACACCCTCGATGAACTGAAAGACCAGCGAGTATCGTCCGCTCTCCGGAGACCAGCAGCACTTACTCACAGACCGAGCATGGGCTCAGCAGTGATTTGCATACAGTGTACATTTACAGTTGCCTGCACTTCAATACGTCTGTTCAGTTTCACTGAGTACTGCTGATTAGAGTTCGGGTATAACTGAGCTAAAGGTGGGCAGAGTGGAGGGACAGTGGGCGAACGTGAATATTTTCACTGTTCCAATAATCAGAATATATCTCAGTATGCAAATAATAATAATAATAATGATAATAATAATAACATAATAACATTATTATTATTACTATTAAAAAGTAACGAATACAGTACTTGAATGTATTACACATTTTCATTAGATCTGTAAGTGATATTTAACCCAGAGTGGAACCATCAGCTTGATGTAAACACAGGAAATTACATACAAGCGCTTTATTGTTGCAGTGTTTTTTTGGTGAGCAAAGCTGACTGATAGCGCCATATTCAGATGTTTTATGAGGCTTATGAAATTGCTACTGACAAGTTGTTGTTCACCTACAGCAGTCCGTACAGCATATTCTAAACACTATGTTTTTGGTCTTTATTATGCATTATAACAAAGATTATTTTTTTTCATGTATGCATTGGACCATGTTTTGTGTTGTTGTCGTTTTGTAAAAGCAGTTCCCTACAGTGAGTTTTGTCTTGTTCTTGGGCACAACTAGAACTGAGAAAAATATTTTGCAACGCCTTTTTTTTATATTAGTAAAAATGTAGTGGGAGTTTATTTTGTACAAACTACTTACAGCAACCGGCAAACAATTAAGACTTCCTTGCTGATGCCAGCTGTCCGTATAAAAGGCTACACATGAGACAGCATCCCTCTGGGATTCACTATAGAGATGTGCTCCTGTCCTCCGGCCCTAATCCATGTTTCCACTTTTTTACATATCATTTACGATTGAATTTTTTTGGCAGTTTCTAAATTAAGTCCTCACTAGTGCTCCAGTGCTTCACTCCACAATGTAAAAACTGCACTGTGTGTGAGTCACAGCTGTAGAAAAGTGTGTGCTGCTTTAAAGTGAGTAGACAGACTCAGGCTGGGGGTTAGTACTTACTGAAATGGAAGAGAGGAAGGATATGAACCAGTGTTTGTTCTCCTACACACTCGCCCTTTGCTGCTCTTTCTCTTGGCGCGCCGCCGCTCGGCCGCTCTCCGGAGCCCCTCCCTCTGCGGGTTTTCCCCCGGGTTCAAAGATCTTGTGTTTTTTATTGTTTTTTTAAAGACCTAAAATAAAATAAATTTGGTCATTTTATGGGCATTTCTGTGTGACACCGTTTTTAAAACACCAGTAGTGTTTCTTCTTATTATTATTACATGTTTTTAAATTCCAATAACTTTGGTTCTACGTGACATAAGAAGACCAAACAAAGCTCAGCAGGATGTCAGACACGTCGAGCATCAACACAAACCAGGGGAACTTCCATATAAGGAGCTGTTTTGCTGTATGACAACAATTCACCGTTTGTTGCGCTTCCAGCACAGATTCGTCGTGTTTTAAGGATTAACCAGTTTACTGCATGTGTGGAGGACTTTCCTGGCAAGTCACCAAGATGTTGGATGAGATGATTGGTTGATTTTTATTTATTTATTTTTTTGTGGTGGGAAAGGTTTTGAAAAATTCTCAGCCATGGAAATACGCATCATATCCTGTAATAACGATAAAATATAGTCACAGTGTCCACCTCTGAGTTGAACTTTTGATGTTGTCACCCAAAATGTTTGGTATTGTCAGTGTTGTGTTTCTTTAAAGTGCTGGTGCGCCAAGTTCCTTACTAGCTCTGATCCGAGAGCAGTTTTGTGTTTATAATAGTAGGGCTCATCTGAATAATACTGGAGTCCTCATTTGTTGTGTTAGTATTCAGTTATCTCTTGGTTTTGGCAAGTTTGAACCACCCTTCTGAACCACCCTTTGTAATTCTGAAAATTAAGAATGGTCAGAATGGTAACTATAAAAAGGAGAATGTGACTCAAAGTCTGTAAAATGTTTTCGCCTGCCCTAGTTTATAAAGTGGTTGAAATGATGAAATAGGGCCTTATTCCAAATTAAGAAAGTCATTTCTAACTGCCTTAGCCTGGTTGTCATTTCTAAATTGTCATTCCTCAGTGCTTGTCATTGCAGTTGATTACTTATACTATGTCTGAGTTATCATTTATGTATTAAGATAAACACAATCACTTGTTTATAAAGCATAATATTGTTTGTTTATCATTGCATCATGGTGTAACTGAAATGACGAGAGCAGGGAAAGTGATTAGTGACTTGTTCTTTGGATTAGACCGGTGCTGTGCCGTACCCGGACCGGCTCCTCAGGGAAACTCACCGTGTTTGTGTTTTCTCTCTCAGGTCCCTCCAGCAATGAGCGGTCAGAGGGGAAGAAGAAAGGGCGCCCTCGTGTGGAGGTGCAGGAGCTACGCAGTATCCCTGTGAGTTCAAACAACAATAAAGCGACTCATGTTCAGTTTTGGCAGCACTGGGGGAATGTTTTCTGTGCCAGTTCAGGAAAGTCGGGGGATTTTTTTTTTTTGTATTGGTGGAGGTTGTCACATCAGCTAGGGGATTTTCCACATTATTTCCAGCTCTTACAGTTGAAGTTGATCTTGGAGGTTTTGTCATGTTTGCTTTGTGTGTACTAATGGTTGTTAATTGCTGGCGACCATTTGTGTGTGTGTGTGTGTGTGTGTGTGTGTGTGTGTGTGTGTGCTGCTATGGGAATGAGACTTGTCTTACAGTTATACTGTATGTATGTGTGTCTGTAGGCCCATATGATGGTTCAGTGGAAAGAGGAATTTAAGAGTCGGTCTCGTGTGAAGTGTCCAAGTTCAGGCTGCTGGCTGGAGTTTCCCAGTATTTATGGGCTTAAATACCATTATCAGCGCTGCCAAGGGGTAAGACCTGACCCCCTCAAAAGACTGTTAACACATCTTAGCACACCTGAGTTACTGTACACCACTTAAAGCATATTGCAGATGTCCCTAAACCATACACTTGCTTTTGTGACGTCGGGGCCTCGCCCCCCACGTCCCCTCGTCCTCCTGCTGGTTGTTTATGTTTGGGCACAGCGGTTACGAAGGCAATCGGACACCTGAACAGAATGAACCTCCGCTGCTCAGCTCCGCCCCAAACATAAACAACCAGCATGAGGACAAGGGGGCGTGGGCCAAACATAAACAACCAGCACGAGGACGAGGGGGCGTGGGCCAAACATAAACAACCAGCATGAGGACACGGGTGCGTGGTGGACGAGGCCTGGACGTCACAGTCAGCTGTACTCGGAGGCGGGAGGTTTGAAAGTATCCAATCTGAGAAAGTTATTTATTTCTTCTTGCTGCTGATTGGCTGCTGCCCTGTGACGCTGCAGTCCAGAATTTCCCCCATGGAGCGTCTCGAGTGTTCTCATGTTTTTCGTTTTGTTCTTCTTAAAGCCCTGTATTTTTATTACTGTAAATTCAATGAATGTATTACTGCATTTACCTGCTTATACCAAAGAAAAAGAAAACGCGCGTGCATGAATTACAGTATAGTCTGTACAGGGGTAACATCGGTATTTTACATTCTAGCACTGCGGGAATTCAGTGTAAACTGTACAGTATGGATACGAGTTTGTCTTTAAGGGTAATGTATTAAGAGTTTAAAATGAAATTAAAGTGTTTTGGGAGCATATTTGGGGCATATTTAGGGTTTACACTATAAAAATAGGCTTTTTTTTAACCACATCACATATTTGCGTTTTTTCACTATGCGCGGGTGCTCTTGGAACGTAACCTCCACGATAAGCAAGGGTTTACTGTAGTACTATACCATAGATAAAGAAATACATAAATCCTATTTGATTTGAGTTAATTTTACCAGGAGAGGTCCTGTTATTGATAAGATTCGTGTGATTAATCAAGAACAAATCTGTTTGAGCATGTGATATGGAAAAAATATAATAACAGATACTTGCCATATAGAAATTTTATATTTATTTTTTTTCGACATCACCAAGACATCATGCTTATTGTTTATTGTTTAGTGTGACAATTAGATTTACAATAACCGTGGCACATTTCACTCGACAAAAAACTCCTTACGGTAATGTTGGTTTATCATGATGGTACCAGTACTGTTTTATGGATTTCACAAGAAGATTGAGTTATCCTTGTGTTTAAAACATTTTAACAGGTTGATAGCATAGGAAGGACTCGTTGGACTTCTAATGTCACTTTCCTGCCAATTATATAATTTAAATCATGGCTGCAATAGATTGATCTGTATCCATTCATCTTAATGGGCAATACTTCACAATGACTACATACTTTACACAAGATTACACAAGAATGCAATTTCACTGCGCAGCAAGGATTAAACAGTTTCGGTACAGACTATTAGTTTATAAACACGGATATAATGGAAGTTTAAGGGGAAAGGCAAAGAGTGTTCACATATTTTAATGAGTGTTATTTTAACCATAAACGGTCATAAATTAAGGTGTAAGTATGGCAATTAATCACTGCACAAACACGTTCCATATTTATGAGCAGTCATAGCCAATTGCACACTGATTAGCTTGAGAGAGCTTGTTAAACTCCATTTGGGATTTCCGTTTTTTCACACTTTTACATGATCAAATATGTGTCTGACTTTGATCGTGAGACGCACTGATTTAGCCAGGCCAGAGTCTCAAAATTGCACTATTATTAATACCAGTGTGCTGGTGTAACAGTATGTCTATCTTTCGGTGTTTGTGGGTGTTTGTGTGTGTGTGTGTGTGTGTGTGTGTTTGTGTGTGTGTGTGTGTGTCAGGCGACCATGTCAGAGAAGCTGAGTCACGGATGCCCCTACTGTGAGGCTGTGTTTGCCACTAAAGTGCGCCTGCAGAAGCACAAGCTGTGGAACCACCCAGAAAGGGTCACCATGGAGAGCAAGGCCGGAGTGCCCATGGAGACCAAGTCTGAGCCTAAACCCGAGCCCAAAGTGCAGAAGGGTCCCATAAAGGGAAATTCCAAAAAGAGGTGAAATATATTTTACTTTCACTTTTGATTATGGTTCATTTTTACCATTTTAATAAGCCCTCTTACATAACTGAGGAAATCAAGCTTAGTGTAGTGTTTAAAAGGGCTGTAGAGATTCAGTTGACATAAGAAGCTATCATCACCTGGTAAATCCTTAATAATATTAAAAAGTTTTAATGTTTTAATTTTTCAGAGACAATGAATTATAAGTTGATGTTTGAAGCTCAGTTTTAACAGAATGGGTACATGTATTAAATTTGGCATAGTTACAATAAATATTAATAAACACAACATAAGGTGGGCTATGCCTAACTGAAACTTTTACTGAATCACTGAGAGTACCTACCATTTGAAAAGCATCAACCATACACAAAGGCTCCAAATTTTGTTTATGGAGTCTGCTAAATCTGCATTGACTTTGTCTTGTAATTTCTGTCATTAAGAAAGTTTTGTAGGGGGCCAGTCTGGAGCTGGGCTGGCTGATACCCCTGCACCGACCACTAGAGGGAGACCCATGGCCGCTGGTTCCACTCCGGCTGGCAGGAAGAGGAGGCGAGCGCCTCCCACTTGTAATTAATCTTTAGTACCTCTCCCTTGTAATCAGTATCATCAGCAGCACCTGTGGGTGGGTCCCTAAAGCTAGCACCTGCAGTCATGCTCGCCGCTGAGTCTTTGTGTGGAGTGGTTTACCACTCACAGTCACAAAAGCCTGGGTCTCCCTGCTCTCCCCATTTTTTTTCTTGTGCCAGATTTTACTCCAGGGTCTTGTACTCTCGGGACTATTCTGGCCTTCGCAGTTTTTTTTTTTAACCTTTTCTGAGTTTTCTTAATTAGAGATGAGGGAACCTTTCAGTTTAGCCCAGTCTGGGTCCGCCTGTTTGTCCCTCTGGTGAGCTTTAGTTTGTCCCTCTTGTCAGCTGTCAGGGGCAGCCATTGGCTGGCACAAACAGGCCCTGCAACAGATAATATCACAGCTCCAAGGCGCTCTGCAGGCCAGTACTACCGATTTGGTACTATCTGATTTGGCCAGGCCAAACCAACTGCCAGCAATGCCTTTGGTCTGCCTCCATGGCCATAACCTTACATAGTCCGAAAACGATTTGATGGTGACCAGGAGCAGTGCAGGAGCTTCCTGTTACAATTTTGGCTCACTTTTGAGCAACAGGGTTTTCCACCAAGAATAGCTTTTATTGTCTCTTTATTGACGGAGTAAAGCCTGGCATGGGCGACCCCATGTGGAAGAACCAGACCAGCGAACTAGACCAACGTGTGTTGCTTCATGTCTCACTTCACTGAGGCCATGTATCAGGCATTTGACCACCCCACCTGCTGCGGGAGCATTGGTCCTGACCTCCTTTGCGTACGCCAAGGGAGGAGGTAAGTGGATGACTACATGATTGAATTCTGCACTCTGCCAGCCAAGAGTGAGTGGAATTCGGCCGTCCTTATGGCTGCCTTCTCCCAAGGCCTGAATGAGGAACTGTCTCTGAGGTTGGATAACCAACTGCAGGAAGAGGAGACAGCCAGTAAAACCAGGGCTGAGTCTTCCTTTCCAGCCTCTTCCATTTTGGGCCTAGGGTCCATTCTTGGCACCATCGAACCCATGCAGCTGGGGCATGCATGGTTGTCCAACCAAGAACAGGAGGCTCATATGAGGGAAAGAAAGTGCTTCTCTCTGTTGCCTAGGTAGCCTCCCTAAAATTGCCCATGATATCATTGGACCTGCCCTTGTCTGCCATTGACTGCCGCCTCTTGGGCTCTGGAGCGGTCACACAGGAGACTCTGTTACTCATCCTGCATGTTGGTTAGCACAGCAAGTGGATTAGTCTTTTTGTGATGGCTTCCCCTGGTTACAGAGCCATAATCTGCAGGTTGACTGGCTCCTTGTCTGTGGTCGCGTTCAGCGATAACCAAGCCCTGTAGTGGTATTCCTTCTCCCCATCAAGTGCACCTGGTCTGCTTGAGGTGCCACCACAATACTGGGACCTCACAGAGGTCTTCAGTAAAAATGCTGGGGCATAGACCGTATGACTGCACCGTCAACTTTTTGTCTGGCACTACCCCACCCAGGGGCCAGCTTTTCCCCCCTGAGATGATTACATCCAGGAGGCATTGGCACTGGGCTTCAAACGGCACTCTATCTTGCCGGCAGGGACAGGTTTCCTCTTTGTGGGGAAAAAGGATGGGTGCTTCCTTTTTGGGGCAGCTGGTAGCCTAGTGGTTAGGGCGTTCGCCCTGCGATCAGGAAGTCATGGGTTCAATTCCCAAGACTGCTAAGCACCTCTGAGGTGCCCTGAGCAAGGTACCGTCCCCACACACTGCTCCCCAGATGCTGTGTTCCTGGCTGCCTGCTGCTTCACTTGGTGTTAAATGCAGAGGAAGAATTTTGTGCTGTTCACACTAGGGCATTAATGACGTCTGATTTTTTCAGGTCGACTTATCCGTCATCAAAGTTGAAGTCGAGTCGACTAATCGTTTGATTACGTCATCACACACGCAGTGGAGGAACATTGAGCAACTTTTATTAAAGTTCTCTGTAGCATTAACAGTCAACATGACAATTAAACATAACAAAACAAAGGCTGATACCTTGAATTTTCTGGTAAATTTAAGTGTACAACAGAGAGTGGGAACAGCTTAAGCCACGGCGCCACTCAGTGTCCTCTGGACTGGACGACTCTCTGCAGTGCTAGCGTTAGCCATGTTAGCTAGTGGTGCCGTTTCATATGCCGTAGTGTTACTGTTACTTTAACAAAGACTTGCAGGTTGTGATGTCTGTCTCCTCTGCTGCCGTGTCTCTCGTCTTGTTGTGGTCTTGTGTTTAGATTCCACTCATGTTGTGGTCTTGTGTTTAGATTCCACACAACGTTACCGCCCTTTTTGTGATGGGACTATAATAATTGTTTAAGTCAAGGAATGCGTGTCAGCATAAGCCAGTCAGAGACAGAGATTGCATTGTGTACACAAGCACGTGCACAGAGAGAAAAAAACCACACGACTAGACGACTTCTCTCAGCGGGCGTCGACTTGTACCTCGACTTTTCTGTTAATGCCCTTGTTCACACTGTGTGCTGTGGCGTGTTCACGTATGACAGAATGGTCGATTTCACTTCACTTTTCACTTATGGGACCTAAACAAGATCAAGGCTAGAGGCCCTGCCCCTACACCTCATGACCTCAACCTTCAGGATGGTGCATCAGGCTTCTGTTTTCACCAGGCTAGACCTGCGCAGAGCCTACAACCTGAACTGGCTTCATAAAGCTGATGAATGGAAGGTGACATTCAGCAACCGATTAGGACACTAAGAGTACCCTATGATGTCCTTTGGATTGATGAACACAACTGCTGTTTTCTAGCAGTTCGTCAGTGAGATCTTAAGGGAGGCACTGGATCATGGACGATCGTGGACGATATTCTGATTTACAGCTAGTCAGCAGACAGGCACGTAGCACATGTCAGACAGGTTCTCCAGCTGTTGGAAGACAGAGAAATGTAGTATCCCAGGCCCAGCAGAGAAACAGCCAAGGTAATGGTGGTGGTGGGCTGGCCATGTCCCACCACTGGCTGCCATTTCAGCTCATCAAAATGGACCTAGATTCAGTCAGAGGTCCTCAGTTCAGAGGCAGAGGTGCTTTGGAAAGCATTTAGTTGGCTGTTCAGGGCATTGGTTAACCAGTTATCTGGCTACCACCACCAGTCCAGCAGCAAGACAGAATGGATCGACCAGGAACTAGAGAAGACCCTCCGATGCCTTGCTTCCTCTAACTCTTCCTCCTATATGCCCATAGTGCCCTAAGGCACACATTTCTCAGGGTGTCTTCTTTGAGTGCCAAGAGGCAGACATAGGGGCTCTCTAGAAGGCAGATGGATAGGTATCTAGCAGCCTGGAAACCTGGGGGGCCGTTCCTAGCAGGGAACGTCCTGTTAGGGCCCGGTCGGGACCTGGACCGGCTGCTACCAGTTGTTACAGGTGTTTAGAATAGACTATGCTTTGCTGTGATTCGACTTTTTATCTGGGTGGTCATGAAGGTTTAAGCCAGACTTTTTGCTGTCAGACATTCGGTGGCAGCCGCTACAACTATCCAGATTCCACAGTTCCAAATTTAAGTTTGTGCAATACAGTAAGATGCTGTACTAACAGTGTGTGTTCCTTGCTCTTGTCCTTAGGCCTATGGAGAACAGTCCCCCCTCACCAGTGTTCTTCAAAGCTAAGAAGACCCATGAAGTGTCCCAGCCCTCACAGAACGGGGAGTGCGCTCCCCAGAGGCCTGATAGGAAACAGCAGCACAACTCCCAACAACAGCAGCAACAACAGGGGCCTACTTCAGACACAGGGGGAAGTGAGAGTGAGGGAGGGAGTCTGCCTCCACCCTTCCCTGAAGAAGACCCGGAGAGGATGAAGCATAGTAAGGTTACCTCAGTACTACTCTATTATGAAATTCAAATACCGTACAGGTTGGAGACTAACCTTGGTTGACCAAAGTACAATTACAATATTCAAAGCTTTAGATATTTAACAACTCCTTAATTATATGCACTTATATGCACTTTTTGCCTTAATTATATGCACTTTTTGTTCACTTGCCCAGAAGATATTTTAGAATTGTGTATGAAACAGTACAACATGAATCCTTCCAGCAATTGAGCCATATTTTTTTAAGAAAAAAAACTTTATTTGACAGTTTGTAATAGGTTATAGTGGCACTGGGGACTGAGACTGAACAGAATGCCAAACTTTTTAGAGACTATGGAGCAAGAGCCTCTTCAAGGCCAAGGATGTAGCACCAGCTATACAGCTAACAATGGCTTCCAAAATGTCATCAGTGGGAACACTTTGACAAAATGAACAAAACACAGTGCAGTGCAAGATATACAGCACAAAGCTGTTGTATAACTTTACTACAGCATGCCATCACCTCACATTTAAACAAAAAATTTTCAAATGGGACATAAAATAGAAAGCGTAGACTCTAGCCAGACATAAATAGCATCTTTTACTACAGTCAGATTTACCTGCAATACTTGCAGAGTTGAGAGTAAAACACAACTAAATAGGCCAAATGTGAGCCAAAAAATTTGCTGCCTTTAGTTTTTTATGTGAAAGGAATGAATTACTGAATTACCTTGAGCCCCAGTATGATGTGCCCTCTCGCAAGACAATCACTGCAAGAACTGATGCTCTATATGAAAGGAGTGGTTCTTTACTTAAACAGGAAGTCAGAAAGGGTCGCTGTCACTATTGACTTATGTGTTGTTGATTGTGACTGATATAACACTATAAACAGTGCAGTTACATCAAATATTATGAGTAAAAGAATATTTAATTACTATGATGCATTGGCACTGCTCCATGATGCCTATTGTCACATTATTGCATTGTGAGATCACAGTATTCAGTGCATACTTACAGCCTTGACTGCAATTTGGTGCATTATGTTAGAGAATAAGCTGCAACAAGCAGGGCCCTAGGAGAATGTTTGAACTGGCTTAAATAGAGAGAACAGGTGAAAGAGGACCTTTGAATTTTGTAAATATTATGTAAGGATTTAAAGTAAATCCAAACCATGCCAGAGGAACAGGAAAATTTGTTGTGGTGACATGGCATTTTTTTTTTGGAATTAGGTAAATAGCATCTATATACCACAAGATTGGCTATTGGCAGCCTGTTGTGCGCAAATAAGTATAAACATACCACGTTTCAAAATTTTAGCTTAAGTAGTTCTTGGGATATTGAAAGGTGGTTTTTGAAAACATTTACATCACAAGATATTGGTACAAGCATGTCTTCAGATATTGAAATATTCATCCAAAAACTGCTTTGTGCCAACCCGGGTGCAAGCGCGAATTGACTCGCCTACCTAGGGTCTCAAACCTCTTATTCCGTATCAGCTAAACGGGACTACTGTCGCACCAGGTTTTATGTGGTTAAGTCCAAGTGTATTATAAACTAAATATCAGTGTGGAAATCTTAGTTTCTTATTGTATTACTGTAGTTATTTTTCTTAAGTGATAGGAATATGATTTTAACCTGCGGTATGACGTATTGGCCACGCTTGCCTTCAGTCTGTAACTGCACATACACTTTACAAAGAAATGAAGAAAGAAAAAAATGTTGCGCGGTCTCTTTAAGCCAGCACCATTTCAATGGCATTTCTCCATTTGAGGGCAGGTCAGCAGCCGCTGTGTGGTTGCTAGTGGCGACAGCTTGTTTTCTCTACCCCACACTCACACACACACACACACACACACACCCACACACACAAATGAGATGTCTGTATGGCTCGTGCTGTGAGCCTGCTATTTATGGCTTTTGTTTGGGTACACACTCCCGTCGTTTGTTGCTGTATGGCGGAGCCTGCAGAGAGCGCCTGTGTGTGTGTGTGTGTGTGTGTGCGTGTGTGTGTGGAGGGAGCATCTGAGTAAAAACAAATTGCACAGGGTTTGAGGAGAAGCTTAGGAGCAGCTGTGGGGGCGTCAACAGTGTGATGATCAAGAGCTGCTTCACAGCATGCATGCATGAAATGCAGAAACGCACTCACACATACACACACATACACACACACACACACACACACACACACATACACACACACACACACACATGCTTACGAATGCCCGCTGCAGCCAAGACAAATGACATATCAACAGACTGCTCTCCTGGCTCATAGATAAAGCCTGTGTCAGTTTCCTTTGAGTGGAGATAAATGACAGCATGCTTGAGTAACACATGGAAGAACAGGTGGTTGCTTTTGCCTCAGTATGATACTGGAGCTTCTGTAGCTGATTGGATAGATGGAACGTTACCTCCAATTAGTGAGGCCTACGGCGAATATATATGATTTTATCATCGAGGAACAGTCA
The DNA here is from genome assembly GCA_037576975.1 of Alestes dentex. Taxonomy (NCBI): domain Eukaryota; kingdom Metazoa; phylum Chordata; class Actinopteri; order Characiformes; family Alestidae; genus Alestes; species Alestes dentex. The sequence goes on along the minus strand of JBBIGA010000132.1, from coordinate 3,014,418 downwards.
TTATGACAATATTCATCACTATCGTAATAAATAATGACACAGTATGTTGCCTTTCTGCTATGAAGGGCTTCTCTAAGCAGGTCATGACATTGTCAGGACTTAAAGAACACTGACCAATTCCACGTCTCATTATCAGGAGAGCGTAATTTGTCTTGGTTAATTTGGTTAATTCCGTGGAATGTGGAGTGGAACACCACCCTTTCTTGCACTGTACTGAAATTTCGTTGATTCAAAACTATGTACAATAAAAGTCGGATTGAAATGAAATAAATTATATCTGCACAGAAAGAAAATGGTCGGCAAAAATACACCCAAAAATGAAAAAATATCAAAATATTGTAGCGTCAAAAGTAGAATTTTTGTGTCTATTATACCATAGAAAGGTATAATATTGACCAGATCAGCCCGTAATAAATTTGCACAAAAAACATTGTTTAACAACTTTTTTACACATACTGATACATCAGTAGTCTCCTTACGCTGGTCAGGCCTTAGTACCGCATGCTCATAAAACTGTTCGTTTTATACCTTGGAGAGGAACCTTAGGTAATTGCTTTGGTGTCTCACTGAGATGTTTGAGCAGTTGCTGTTCTCTCTTCTCCATTTGAGCTAGGGAGGAAGCAGAAAACTCCAAAGAAGTTCACTGGGGAGCAGCCCTCCATCTCGGGGACATTTGGCTTAAAAGGTAATTATTTTTACTTCATTCATACAGACATACATACAATTCATACATACATACATACAAAGACATACTCACGTATGGAATCTCCCTCTTTCTTTCTCTCGAACCCCCATAAGATTAGTTGTGCTTTGCGGCGCAGAAGCATCTATGCCATGTGGTTTTAATTCTCAGTCTTCTGCTGCTTGCTGTAACTGGCTCCCTCTGTGCTATTAACACCATTAGAGAAGTGTTTCATATCCTGTCGGAGTGGTGTGGGCCTGTTATTCTCACACACACATTGCCAGAGGAGTATACGTGTTTAAGATTAAATGAGAGGTTTCATGTCCCATTTAGTTCTACTTTGATGATTTAACTGGTTCTTTTGCAGAGACAGTTTCCTCATATTAATTTGGGGTTAAATTTCCGCTTGACTCTATATTTGATATCACCTAGCTCTTTCTCTCTTTCTCTCTCTCTCTCTCTCTCTCTCTCTCTCTCTCTCTCTCTCTCTTTCTCATGTCCAGTGTCTCCCTGCTCAGTGTTGTTAGGAGGAGGGACAAAATGACAGTATGTTGTTGTGAGATATTAGAGATGTAGAGATTTTTCCTTCTTAAAAACTCATAACTGTTGAACCCCACCCCCAAAAAAAAAAAAAAAACTAAACGCGATGAATTACATGGTGTATCATGAAAATGCCTTCAGGTGTCACGTGTTTTGTGCAGGGATGAATAAGGTGGAGGAGAAGCTGAAAGCAGGCAGGGCAAAGCGTCCAGAGGGGGCGCAATTTAACGAGGAGACCCAGAGGAAGCAGCCAGGCCCATCCAGGAGAGAACCTCCCTCCCATACTCAAGGTACAGGTCTCAAGGTCTCTCTCTCTCTTTCTCTCTCTCTCTCTCTCTCTCTGATAATTTGTAACATCTCCTAAATGGTTTTTATTCCAGTCTTACTCAGGCTTGTTTTTGTCCTCATTAGCGGCCCCTGCTGAATCCCAGTGGCAGCACACCATCTCAGAGCGGGGCGAGGTTTCTTGCCCCACCTGTTACGTTGTCACCCGCAAAACCGTCCATGGTCTCAAGAAACACATGGAAATCTGTCAAAAGGTCAGAATTCAGGCCAGTTGGTGATTGAACAGCTGATATGTGGCCTCTATTGTTCATCTGTAACCGTTAGCCTACATATTTTTTCCATTTAGAAACATTGGCATTCCAGCCATGGTATGTGTCTGTGGCAGAATAGTCTGTATAACAATGGCACTGACAATATTAACAGAAAGGAACAGCATCCTTCATTGGCTTTTACCCTGCTCTCTGTGTTGCTGCTTCATTGAGTTTGGTGCAGTGCCATCATATCTGTGTTTCTGCACAGTGGCACTGAGGCCTTGTCCCAGAGCCAGCGTGCAGAGAAGCTGGAAAGCATGCTTGAAATTGCACATCCTAATGCCCTTCAACACTTTCATGTGTTCTTGGCTAAATATTCTTTTCTTCTTTAATGTGTTTATAGCTCAAGTTCTCCTTCGCAGAGACATAATTAACTTCACTGTTAATTGTTAAGAGTTCCCTACAGCAGTGTTGTTGATCAAAGTTCTTGCTTTTAGTCTGTTAGGTCTGATCTGTCTGCTCTATTTTGTGTTTTTGTTCAGCTGGTTGGTTTTCTTTCGAGCGCAAACAAGTTACTAGTAGGCCGAACTTGTTTATGCACTGCAGTATCTTTGTTCTGAAAAACGTGTTTGAACCTGTCCCGTAAATCCTTCGTTTCCAGAATGCATTTTCTGATGTCCTTCAGAGACGAATGAACAAAACTTGGAAAGCAAGGGTTTAAGAATATTTTAAGATGGGAATAGGAGTTTTCTGTTTTCGCATGGAGCTAGTTTAACATAGGAAGGTTGGTTATTGTCATTTTTATACTGTTATGATTATGACTGATACACAAGGGTTAAGAATGGTTCATTTTTGCATTGCTGTCACACCAGAAAAGTCCTATGCAATGTTCATAAGTAGAAAGCATGTACATACATGCTCATATGTTCAGTCATAAGTTCTTTGACCCTAACTTAATCTACATTAGCATTGTTGTTATCTTAGGAATCTAGTACCAACAGTCAACATTGCTCGAGTATTTTTTGTTGGACTTATATTCTTTGGTTGGCATATAGCGGCGTCTTTTTTCAAGCCACATTTGTAGCTTAAATTAGTATAAACATCAGAAATGGACAGTGGTAAGGACTGCGATTAGCGTTACCATACACCAGAACAGGAAAACAACTTACAGGTGAAGTAAATAACAGAGACTGTCTTGTTAAAATGGCACCTGTCGTGGTTTGGGTTATTTTAGGCAGCAAGTGAACGGTCTGTTGATATGTTGGATACAGGAAAAATTGGCCAGCATGAGAATCTGACTGACTTTGACAGGGGCTGAACCCTGATAGTTAGACGACTGCCTCAGAGGATCTCTAAGATGACAAGTTCCCAGCATGCAGTGGTTAGTACTAGGCAAGTCATGATACTAGAAATTGAGCTGTCAGTGCCAATAACAATTCAATTCCACAATTTTCAATACTAAAACAAGAACAAAACTACAATCCCACAGACTTCAACATACTTTCCTTTATTAAAACGAGCTTTAGATGTTAGTGGGCTATGTACGTGTTAGCTGGCTTTATTCCCACCCCTCCTGGTGGACATCCTTCTCAGACTGTTACTCTGAAAGGAAAATTAAGAGATTTCAGGTGTTACTTCAGTGACTGTAAGGAAACAGCAGAGGCTGCATAGACACAGTGTTCTAATACGCACTTTGCTAAGATGGCTAGATGGATGGATGGATGGATGGATAGATAGATAGATAGATAGATAGATAGATAGATAGATGCTTTATTGTCATTGTGTCAGTACAACGAGATTTGGGGCTAGCCCGCAGATGCACACACCAAAGAAATTTAGAAAAATAAAAATTAAATTAAAAATCGTAGGTTTAGAATAAATTTAAATATAACTAAAGAAACAGTATGTGCTCACTTAGATACAGCAGAGATAAGGGTTGCAACAGTAGTGCTATAATAATATACAAGTAGAATATTGCACTAGACTATAGATATCAAAAATATAGGTATACATTGCACATATTGCACATGAGGTGTATATATATATATATATACACCTCATGATCACTAGGGATTAAAGATAAATGATCAAAAGTCAATATTTAACTTTTCTGACAAAAGGAGAAAACTTTTTCCTGTGCAATCTATACCTCTGTGTGTACATAACTTTAGTTGTATTCCATATTCATTCATTTAGTTGTATTCCATATTCATTCATTACTACATATATATATATAAGGGTTGCACTGATACCGATACCAGTATCGGGTATCGGGCCGATACTTTGTTAAAATACTCGTACTCATATTCGTACGTGAACTGCCGATACCATGCACCGATACCACTGAACAATCTCCTATTTCATTACATCAACTGATTACT
>JBBIGA010000132.1:2990588-3006086 GCA_037576975.1 Alestes dentex | reverse complement strand
CTCTCTCTCTCTCTTTCTCTTTCTCTCTCTCTCTCTCTCTCTCTCTCTCTCTCTCTCTCTCTCTCTCTCTCTCTCTCGCTGTGCACACTTTCCTTCAGGGCTGCTCGGCTCACTTCTCCAGTCTGATGGGTTATCAGTATCATCAGAAGCGCTGTGGTAGAGAGCCGACTGACTCTGAGAAGCCGATGTTCCTGTGCCAGCACTGTGGGAAGACGTACCGCTCCAAGGCCGGCCGAGACTACCACGTGCACTCAGAACATGCCGTTGCCACCACACCCACACACCAGGTGAGATGACACACAAATTGATTTAGCCCTTTGTTTCACTGCAGTGATTGAACTTTCACATTGATTTTAGTTTTGTTAATGCATCATTGTCCAGTTTCCGTTTGTCAAGATCTGATACGGTGTAATCAAGAAGCACTGCATGTGACTCACACTTTAGACAGAAGTTCTCATAGCAATTTAGGGCATGGCCGATCATATTCTTTTCATACAGAAGTAAGTGCAAAATTTGGAGGTCACGTTAGATAAAGAGAAGAATAGTTTAAAACTGGAAATGCAAAAAGTGGTTAGAATACATAATCTAGTAGCTATACTGACAGGTTTTAGTTGCTCATGGTTTCCTGAACCATCTGTCTCTTCTAGAAATATATTTATTTTTGTAAAGGTAAAAAAATATGATGTTCCTTGATTAACACAGGCAAAGGGAGACACTAGGTATGAAATTGCTGAAAGCTAAAGAACAGCTATGAATCCTCTTTTTTTCCACACCTCTTTCCAGGTCCCTGTCCCTGAGGAGGTAAAGCCAGCACTTCGGAAAGAAAAAGAGCAACCTTTAGCAGAGAAAACGAAAACAGAGACCATCCAGAAGAAGAGCCTTGCAAAAGCGAAGGAGAGGACAGAAGTGAGAAAGGAGGAGAAAAGGGAGGAGAAGAAGGAAGTCAGGGTAGAGGCGGAGGATCTGCTAGACCTGGAGCGCACTCCCAGCGGCAGGGTGAGGAGACGCTCAGCTCAAGTGGCCGTCTTCCACTTGCAGGAAATAGCAGAGGACGAGCTGGCCAAAGACTGGGGCACCAAGCGCCGCATTAAAGACGACCTTGTGCCCGACATAAAGAGGGTGAGGAACTTCTTATTCTCTTATTTATATATATTATTTATGTCTATGTAATAAGTAGTGCATGTAATTTAATTTATATATGTATATATAGAAATTACATGCCATTTTTACTCGCATGTAGTAGAAAATTGAAAATGCTTGTTTTGTGTTTTGTGCAACAATATAAATGATTACTATATTTGCCTCCTTTCATCTATGCATCCTTGTTTCATGCACCAGCTGTCTCAAGAAGGTGCAGTGGTCACATGTGTGCATGAGTGATTGAAGTTGAATGATACAGGTTAACAGCAAGCAAGCGAGACAGCTTGCCTTAGGTGTTGCCACATTAACCTTGATTGTTGTAATACACAATACACAGTGAAATGAAACTGCGCTCCTCCAGGACCATGAACAGACAAGGACTCAGTTGCGATTTTTATAGTAAATTCAACGTTACACGTCCAAATAATTCATGCTCGGCACTGGGTAAACAGGTATGACAGAGATATTCCAAATGAATAACCCAAGAACAGAGCTGGGTCAGAGAGGGCAGATAGAAACACAGATGAGGCAAAAGGCAAAAAACGTAGTAGAAGTGTGTCAAAGGCAAAAGGCATGAGTCAAAGTAACAAATCAAGGTTAAATAACGAAAGGCGAGAGGTATATCAAAGAACACAAAGTCTCATTACAACATCCAGTCCTTATATAGTGCTAAACACAGGAAATGCTTGACCGACCTAACCAAATGTCATAGAGCTCCCCTAGTAGTGAGGAGGGTGAACGGCGGAGCAGGACATCACAGACTCCAGCCTTCTAGGCGCTACTTCTGGTGCGCTACTAGGGCAAGGAGGTCGTCCTCGGGGTCCAGGCACGGGTTGATCCGGGTGGTCCGGATGGAAAGTGGTGGTCCATTCCGGATCCAGGATGTACTGCACCGGGACCCAACATTGCTTCTCAGCTCCATACCCTTCCCAATCGACCAAATACTGAGGGACCAGGATTGCCTTCACCTGGTGCGCGGGCATCCCATCCACCACCGGGGGAGCCTCCTCTAGATGGTCACCCTTCTGCGTAGGGAAACATAGGAAATGTCTAAGCATCAAGACATGATGTACAGGGCGGATTTTATAATGTGCTGGAAGTTGAAGGCGATATGTTATGGTGCTGATGCATTGCAGCCTCCCTAGTTAGGCAGAGGTTGACATCACTTATTGAAAGACACAGCCAGGAACGTGGGACCAGGGTCAAGTAAGTGTTGATGAAGTAATCCATAAGGTTTGCCATTTGGGGGGAGTTTGGAACATGCACATACTGAGCAGGTTGGGAGTAGTGTGAGTAATGAGGCAAAGAAGGTTGGGAGTAATGAGGCGAAGAAGAAAGACCATCGCGTCTGACTGGGATTCAGTCTTTTTGCTTCTCTGAGATAATCAAGATTTTTATGATCTATCAGAATCAATGAATGGACTTCCTGACCTCTCAAACTGTGTTTTTCATCCTAAACTCAAATGTACTGCGCTAATTAAAAAGCATGCAATCACCAGTAGTGATGCACAATGATATCGAATCAGATATTTGTTTGGATATCGGCATCGGCATTGGATACATGTTTAAATTTGACTGATATTTTAAACTGATATTTGATGATGCATTTATTGCACTCTGGACATACTGAGCAGGTTGGGAGTAGTGTGATGGTTCAGAGTATCCACTTCGAAGTTCTCCGTTATCTGGGGCATCTCACTGACCTGGAGGAATGGACCCACAGAATGAGGCAAAGAAGAAAGACCATCGCGTCTGGCTGGGATTCAGTCTTTTTGCTTCTCTGAGATAATCAAGATTTTTATGATCTATCAAAATCAAAAATAAAAAATTGCCCCCTCCAGTCAATTCCTCCACTTGCTTAATGTTACCTAAGAGCTACCTGGTCTTTCTTTCCTACATGATAGTTGCGTTCAGCAGCTGAAAATATTTTCTAACAGAAAGGCACAAGGGTGTACTTTACCAGATTCCATGTGGTGTTGGGAAACTAATGGTCCTAGCCCTTCCGTAGATGCATCCACATCTATAAACAGGAACTCTGGGTTACGGTGCAGCAAAACTGGGACAGAGGTGCAGAAATGTTTGAGTTCATCAAAGGCTTGTTAAGTCTTGCTGGTCCAGTGTGGTTGTTGGGGGTGTTCCTGTATAAAAATGTGATGGGCGCTACTACTGAGTTGAAGTTTCAAAAGAACCCCCTGTAATAATTTACAGACTCAAAAAACTTCTTTCCTTTTTTTACTGATCAATGAACGGGCCAATCCTGGATTATTTGAACCTTCGGCGGTTCCAAATGCAAACTTTATTTGTCAAAGCTCGGAACACCAAGGGGGCAATAGAGAGTCCGTAGGACATCATGAGGTATTCATTTTGTCTCTTAGTACCTTTTGAAGGCAGCTTTTCTTTCATCACCTGACCAAATTCAAATCAAGTTGCATGCACTTCAGAGATCTAGTTTAGTAAAGACTAACCCAGACATTATTGATGTTTGAAAGGAAACAGTAATGTTGTTGAGTGCATGATAACTGATGCAGGGCAGAGTCCTCCATCCTTCTTCTTAACAAAGAAGATGTGGCCAGTGATGATGAAGGTTGAATGTACTCAAGGTGTAGGGCTTCAGTAATGTAATCATCTAAGGCTTTCTGGTTGGGTATAGAGAGAGGGTAGACACGCCCCTTAGGTATGGAAGAACCTGGGAAGAGTTCAATTGTGCAATCACTGGCTTTGTGAGGAGGACGTTTATGTGCTTGGGCAGAATTTCTTGGAGATGCACATTCTCAGGAGAGATATCTAAGGCTTAATGGTTAATGTCCGGACTTTCAAGGGATGTGGTGTGAACAGGAATATTTCTACCATGTGCAAAGCATTCTTTTCCCCTCTTCTTTATCTCTCCTGTCTTCCAATTAATGTTAGGATTACGCGTTCTTAGCCAGGGGTGTCCTAAAAGAATTTCTAGAGCAATTTTATCAACTGCTCACTGCCCTGTGGGCTGATTATTTGAATCTTAAAGAGTCAGTGTATGCTTGTGGTAGATGATTCCTGGTGTGTTCCAGAGATTTATAGTTCCAACCAGGCATCTGAGGCTGCAATTTGCACTCCCACTGAAGAAGGATATCAAAGAACACTCAGTACACCAGGAATCAGCAATACTTCACAAAGTCTCATTACAACGTCCAGTCCTTATATAGTGCAAAACACAGAAAGTGCTTGATTTGATCTAGCCAAATGTGGCAGTTGGACTATGAGGCTGTTAGTGGGTATATGCATTGTGTTACAAGAAGAAAGAAGTTCAGTTCAGGCATGTGTTTATGTGTTTGGGGTGGGGGGGGGTGGTTGTGTGACATTATGATGTAAAATTAACTCAGTTAATTTTTAAGCCTGTATTTCAAAGAGGGCCTTTTGCCACATGTCTGAATGGACTTCCTGACCCCTCAAGAAGAAACTGTTTTTCATCCTAAACTCAAATGTACTGCGCTAATTAAAAAGAATGCAGTCACCAGTAGTGATGCACAATGATATCGAATCAGATATTTGTTTGGATATTGGCATCAGCATCGGATAGATGTTTAAATTTGACTGATATTTTAAACTGATGTTTGATGATGCATTTACTGCACTCTGGACAAGCAGAATTTGAAGGTGATGCTCGCATACTGTGCTAAAAGGCTTTTATTTTACTACTTTTACCTTATTTATAAGTTCATGTAAGTAAGTGTTATATTTTTTGCGTCAAGTATATTATTCCATATCACAAATCTACAAATCCCACATTGGTGCATCATTTTTCACCAGGCTCTTGATTAAAAATCTGCCTGGTAGCATGCAAAGGCAGAATTATGGTGATCTAGGACTGAAGCTAAATCTGCCGTGACTGTGTGCCTCATCTGATTGTTCTCTTATCTATTATACTTACTACCCAACTGAAGTACTGGTAAGCTAATGGAGACCCAAGCCTGCATATTCTGCAACTAATAAAAATGTTACGATATTCAATTGAATTAACTGCAATTTCAATACATATTGGTGGATTTATATTGGTGAAAATTACTGCCAGTGTATTAGTGCTTCTCTTTCTGTGTTTTAGTTGAACTACACACGACCAGGCCTTCCCAACTTCAGCCCTGAAACCCTGGAGACATGGAAAAACGAAGTAAAGGAGAAAGGCTTCATCTGTTGTCCAAATAGTGTACGTGTAAATATACTCCTATAATTTTAATTGCCTCATGTGGAACAGTGTTCTACTCCAGAAAAAAACAAAGCGATATTTAAATGTTTTTATAGATCCAATTATTTTTCAGTCATTAATTGAAAAACTAAAGTTGAGGTGCCATAAAAACCTCACCTCCAAAGGTTCTTCACTGCTTTGAAATAACTGTCCATCTGATCTTTTCTCCCTTTACAGAGCTGTGAAGCTGTTTATTCAAGTGTGTCAGGACTCAAAGCTCACCTTGCAAACTGCAACAAGGTACTGTGCTGGGAACTTCTGTATTTTTATGTTGACCCACACATCAATTAATAATTCCCTTAGCTATATTACACAAAAATGTTGTATTGTAGTTACCAGATTAGAAGTTATATTAACTGATAATTTTCATAGCTACATGATACAAAAGTTTTATTGTGTAAAAATGTTTGATTGTACCTACCAAATTATTTATAGAAGTTGTAATAATTGATATTAACTGGTTAATAACTTAATAGTAACCCTTCAGTTCAAGGGATTAAAAGTGGCATTAACTGTTCTTTTAATGTCATTACTTTCCCCTGTCTTGCTGCTACACACATACAGGGAGGGGCTGACATAGGGAAGTATACATGCTTGCTGTGTCAGAAGGAATTCAGCTCTGAGAGTGGAGTGAAATACCATATCAGCAAGACACACTCTCAGGTGATCTGAAAACACACATACACACCAGCACATGGCACATCTTCAAAGAGTAACTATACAGGAGAAGGACTGGAAAACGAATGCATCAAGACTTTGAGATTTTGAGTCATGTCTATTAGTCTGTTTTTCACAAACTTCTAACACATTTGCAAAATATGGAATAGCAATGATTTCTAGTATCTCATCACTATCCAAAAAGGTAACAGGAGAAGCTTTATTTACTTTTATGTACATTAAAATTACAGATTTTTCATTCCAAGTTATTTTCAAGTGGTTCATTTATGACGAAAGTTTGACAGAATGTTACGTGTTATTTCATCGTATTTTATATTTTCTATCATCTTAAGTAAGTCATGGAAACACAATAGTTTAACTGTCAAAGTCTGACTAAGGTCTCAGATGACCCAAGCATAGCACAGATAAAATATGCACTGGCTGGACTACCTGAGATAATTTTGGGCAATTTAGTGCTTAGTTTTCTCTACTGACTTTTTTTTTTGCAGCTCTTTTTGCAGTACTATATGTGCATTGACAGCCTTATGGCACCAGATCAAAAAAGGCTAAACATTTTTGGGAGATACTCATAATCTTGTCTCATAATATTGGGAGTTAATAATTTTGTCAGAAATAGACATCACTGGAACACTGATGTTTTTGAACAGAAACTTATATGTGGAAAAGCTTAGATGCATCTTGAAGGGGTTGGTTACTGTCCGAAGCACTGTGAATGGGCTACATATCTTTTATATGTCTCAACTCTGTATCTTAGACTAATTAAGCGCTTAATCTGTGGAAATGTGTGCCTGTAAACAGAGTTATAGGTTTATACTGTTTTTTTAACTATTTTTTAATTTTTGAAAATGTAAATCATACTCTTCATTTGACTTTTCCGAGTCACTGGTCTCATGTGAATGTGGGTTGACTGCTCTCACTTCCTCTTTGATTTTGACTCATAGAACTGGTTTCGAGCATCCGGTCATGTTGTGCCTCACAGCAAGAGCAAAGAGCCGCAGAGTAACGGGCTGCAGAAAGACGTGAAAGATGGAGTGCCCGGGAAAAAGAGGGGTCGGAAACCCAAAGAGCGCCCCCCTGAGACTACTTCCATCCCAGCAAAGACTTCAAGCCACCTCGGACCTGCCCCGACTCCGCCTCCAGCTCCAGCCCCCGTTCCTCTTCAAAGCCCAATTCCAAACACAACTCCAACACCCCCCCAGCCCCAAGCACCCGCCATCGCCAACAGCACCCCGGCCCCGACAGGCGCGCTCGCGGACAGCGGAAGTCTTGCCCAAACCAGAGACTCGCAGCCTCCTGTGAAGAAAAGGGGCAAACCTAAGAAAGCGCACCTTGACAAGTAACATGTCTTTCACTACTTCAACACCAGACAGGATGCTGTTAGTAAAGGACGCCAGTAAATGAATAAAGGAAGGCTAAGTCTCCGCCACACAGGTGAAGGAATCACACAGAATACGATAGAGAATAACAGAAGGGGGAGGAGAGCCAGCGGAAACAACAGTTCACTCTCGTATTAGTTTCACACTGATCTGTTTTTAAAACCAATATATACATATACAGTATACATGTCGACTGGTATATGTTGATATATAATAATTTTTTTTTCATTCCATTTTTAGTTCATTTCAGTGATGAAGCTGTTCAGACAAAAGGGGTTAATTGTAATCAATGCTAAAATCCTAATTTCTATGTGTGTGTGTCTAAATATATATATATATATATATATATATATATATATATATATAATGTACACACACAAACATTTATGAACTCAAACAAACATTTTCAGACAGATTTTGGGTAGCTAAGTCAATATGTCTGGTAGTCTCATGTTGTGTTTTGAAATTTTTTTTAAAAGAATGTCAAGAGTTATTCATTAGCATGGTGCGCTAATTTGCGGCTGGTGTTTTATATCACGGATATACTGTATTGTGTATATATACAATATCTATATCTATATATGAATACTGTATATACAGAGGAATTTTGTCCATTGTTTCCCAGCAAGGTCGATCAACATATTCAATTTTCTTTGGTGGCCATGGTTTCATTTGCTTTCTCCTCTGGCGTTCGGAGGATTTGTCCTGTTAAAGGCAGCTGAATGGTGGGACAGAGTTAGATAGCTGTTGGAGCAGTCTGCTTCCAGTGCAATAGTGTTGTTTTCGTGGTTCGTGTCTAGTCTCTTGCTCAGAATCATAAGAGGACGTAGCTCACATCCGTGTGTAAAACTCCCTCCTTATTTCCAGTAGTGGTAGTAGGACCCAACGGCTGGTCTTAGGTCAACTGCTTGAAAAATACATTTTATTACTTTGTGCTCTCATTTTGTCAAAAGCTAACCGCTAAAAAAAAAAAAATTAGCAGTAACAGAGGAGTTACAGTAGGCAGTGGAGTTTGACTGAAACCGAAAAACGCAGTTCAGACAAAACTACGTAGTGCAAAAATCCGAGTAGAGAGCACACGAGTCGTTTAGAAGCTCAGCAGCAGGAAAGGCTTAAGCTCCTGTAATATAGAAAAATCCGCTTTGACATCTGTGATGTCATGAGTGTGTACTCAAGCTAAAACAGTACTAAGGTTACAATAAACTTAATCTGAAAGCTCTAATTTTTTTTTTTTTTTTTTTTGTCTGTAGCTGTAAATGAACAAGTGAAATTCCTGAATTCAGTTTCATTCTTTTAAAAGTTAAATCAGCTACATATATATGTATAATAGTAAAGAAATATTTTATTCTTTTCAAAATATATGCTTGAAAAGCATACTCTAGTAGACCGTGAGTTGGTTTGGTTAGGGCTGTGGATAGATTGACTCTGAGGCATGGAGCAGTTCCGTAACGCTTGAAGCGATAGACTGCACGCGGCGACCTCAGCGACTGTATGCAATAGTGAGAGGGTTTTACCTTGTGGGTGAAGACGGAAGGTAAAGCTCCGAACAGCACAATCAGGATGATTACTACAGTAATTCAGTCATAGATATAAAGAGTAGTGAATGGTGGAAGTCACGGTGGAGGCTGAGAATCAGAGAGCTTTTTTGGAAAAGGACAAATTACAACTCCTAATTGGTAAACTGTCTTTTGGATTCCCGTCAGCAACCCTGCACATAACTTTACCCGATATTCTGATTAAGGGAAGAAAATGCTCGTCTTGCACTTTAACCCTTCTTCCCCTCCCTCCCTCTTATCTTGCACTTTGCAGGCACTGTTAGGCTTCCACCCCTATTCCCTCAACCTTAATCAAGTGGCTAAGGTCAGACAGTGTCTTTCGTGCTCATATTGGACTAGCTTCCCTTGAGATTTGAACCTTCATGGGCCCGTGCCATTGAAATCTGAATTTTTTTTTTGTTTTCCTTCCTTTTTTTGTCTTGTTTTTTTTGTTCTTTTGGGGCGGGTTTATTTGAAATAAATGTGTTTAACATATTGCATTAACATTGTTACAAAAGTTTTAAAACGCACCCTTCAGTATCGCTGTCCATATTCAGTTCATGTATGGAAGACAAACTGCAAAAAAACAGCCTATTTTTAATTCATCGTGGATGTGATGTCACAAACATATTTACATACAGTCACCATTAGTTTAACCTACAGTAGTATAGTCCAACCCTTCACTTTGTGAACAGAGTTTTCTTGGTGCGCATTTCAGCCTGGTCTGTTTTTTTTTTTGGAATAAGTTGCAGTACAGGACAGCCAATCAGAACAGAGGTCATTTACATACATCTTAATGGCACAGTAGCGAAACCAGGCTGGTTTAATTGAAAGGGATGACAAGAGGTTGGAAAATGGTTCTGACTATTATTGGTAAATGAAACCATACAGGCGTTTGGATGCATGATCGTCTTATAGGAATCATATCGTTAACTGTGCCGAACGTGTCCGCATTTTATTAATTTGACCCCATTTGTAACCCTGTAGAAATACATTTAACACTCCTCCGCGATGCTAATCCATGTAGCTGTAGTCTCAGTTTCTATATTTTAAACGTCTTTACACTTTTTATCGGCAGATGTGTACACGCAGAATATCAAATATCGCCGTGGACCCATAATTCTCATATTTGTGCATCCTTAATTATAAGGAAAAAAAATGAAATTCAAGCAAATTGTAGATTATGGGCCCTTTAAGCATTACAAAAGCTGGTCTCAGATTTGCACAGATAGGCATCTTCTACCAGCTTCCACCATGTGGGAGAAGTAGTGCTAGGTAAAAGGACTGTTAGTCCTCCGTGTCCCAGTGTATGAAACATGTCAAATGCGAAGCAAAATGAAATTTTAAGCCATAAACTGTCCCTATGAAGGTGACTAACGGAAGCACTATGTCTTCCTCGGTTTGTACAAAACGTTGAGGATTAAAAGGAAAATCAGATTTTTCTTTTTTTCTTTTTTCCAACAGATGTCTATTTATTCCAAAACCCTGATTATTCTATCTGAGGTACTTGAAACCTTGAACAAAAATTGCCATAAGAATTATCTGACTGTAGGTCTCCAATAGAGAAAATGATAAATTATGAAATGTATATTTATATCTATTGAGCAAAATGGAATAAAGTTTGCTCGAAGTGGCACACACATTTTATACGTTCTTGTAAATATGATCTTAATAGCAATCTCATATTGTTTTGACTACACTAGGGTTGAAATGTCAAGGTCAGGTGAAAGGTGCTAGCAGCCGCTCTACCTTAAGGACTATCGAGTGCGACGTGAAACTGGTCTACTTTGCCATCGAGCCCTACTTTAGGGTCGTGAAATACCACGCATTTTTATTTTAGAGCCAAACTGATTGTTCTTTGACAAACACAGTTGTTCTGTACTGCATTAATGGAACAACGTAACACGCTTTGATTGTCCCTTGTTTGGTTTGGCTTCAGCAAAACGTCAAAGCAAGAGCCTTGTGATGAAAGGACCACGCAGCGTATGTCACATATGCATGTAATGCCGTCTGGTCAGAGAGTTCTGTTTCGTAACATTACTGCATACATTGTTTGGCTGGAACATTAGACACGCGGTGTCTTTTTTTTCTGATCTAGATGGAGCAGCACACCTTATGTTTTTGAAATCGTGTCTTGTCGAATGTATCTTTTGCAGTGTCACAAAATACTGTTTCTTTGCTCTTTCGTACTGAATGATATAAAGGCTGCCGTGTCGATTCTTAGTAGGGATATAGTTACGTCTTGACTTCAACGATCTGTCTTCCTAGATTATGTGGTGTACACATATGCAGCAGTTTTGGGCTTATACTAGTGCAAGAGATCTTGATTTGAATTGACAGCAATACGACATAATCTCTATATGTATCAGCTTTGCAGTTGAAGGCACTGTTTAGAATATAATTTCCAAAGCTCAATGCAAATCGTATTCATTTTCTCTTGCTTGTTTGCTTCTTTCCTTGTGCAAGCCCACCGTTGCTTTAAACAATTTGACTTATACTCACGTTTTTCTATACAGTTTAAAGTATATGTTGAAAATGTCTTTTGTTAAAGCAAAAAGGGGTGTGTGTGTGTGTGTGTGTGTGTGTGTGTGCGCGTGTGTGCGTGTATGTGTGTGCGCATGTGAGTGTGGGTTTTTTCTGTATTTAGTGCACTTGCTATCCCATGAAATAAGCTTGAATTTGAAGTGTTGGAGTGGTTATAGAGATTTTGGTGATTCTTGGCTGTGCAGTGTGGCTTTTGTACCTAAAGGGGGTCTGTAGGTGCCCCCTACCCAGTTTTTAAAGTAGGCTTTCTTTTCAGTTCTTCTTGTTACATATGAAATAAAGGTTTTCGGAACCAAACATTCGACCCACACACAAAGCCCTTTGATTATAAGCATTATTGTCAAGAAGTTTACAAGTGGGTGTAATAATAATGTGAGATTGGAAAATGAAGATTAGCAAATCAAGGTACTTAAGGGTAGTCCAGTTAAGGACAAAAAAAAACAAATATAGATGTTTTATTGAAGGGTTACAAAGTCTATTAACAGGTATCTAATGAGTAACAGATGAAATGTCTGTATTTCTTCATTAAAGGTTTTTTATCTAGGTTATCAGCAGTTCTAAATCTAAACTGTTATCATTCTTTTACAAAATTGTATTAACTGTGCATTAGTACCCCTCTAAATGATTAATAAAATGTTGTTGACTAAAGACTGCCTGTGTTATTGTGTAAACTGTACGCCCTGAAGTGGACAGGTTGATTTTTTTTTAGATAATAAGGTTGATTTTAATCAGATAATCCACAGCTCTTGTGGTCATTCACATAAAAAGTGTAATTCAGATTTTCCAAGGGCAATGCATCCCATTTCCTGAATTTAAATTTCAGCTTTTTAATTTAAATTCACAGCCTGAAATGTATCCCTTAATCCAGTGCTTCTCAAACTACGGCCCTCCTTCTGTAATAAATGATCATTGAAAGTGGATATAAAGTAAGGTTTTACCATACCTGTAATGTTTTTTGCTTTAATATCATCCCTGTTTCCAATTAACACACTAATTAACAGTTACAAGCTGAACTGTGGTGGCAAGATGATAATGCCCAGTCCACAATAAATAATACTCTGAATAGGAATCACTGTGTGTCCTTGGTGAACTGTGAATAGCTGAAGGTTGTAGGTAGTTTAGGCCTACTGTACTGCTACTGTACTTTAACATCCATCAAAATGGTGGTTATTGGAGAGCCAGTGATCTTCTGAGGTGGCAACTGCTGTAAAAGGTTTAGATCTAAGATGTTTTATGCACACAGAGCTGGGACTTAAAGTACTCTAGGCTTGAAGGCCTATATGCCCTTACGCCTGATTAAGGAGGTGAGAAGATGGGTTTTAAAGACAGAAAATGTTTTATTAAAAGTGTTAAAATGATCTCAAATGTTTATTAACATCGTTAATTAAACCCGACTCCATCTATTATGGTAAATGTATACACTTAGGTTGCCAGAGTGACACTTTACGTCTATATTGGACTGTACACCGACTTTTCTCTTCACTGTATATAAACTATAGGAACAAAAGTATTGGGACACACCTTTGAGTTATTGAATTGAGGTGGCCCCTTACTTCCAGGGAAGAACAATCTTAATACTTCAGCAGATCAGGACATTTTGGACAACACCACGCTTCCAACTTTGTGGACACAGTTTGGGGAAGAACATTTTCTATTGCAGCAAGACTTTGTCCGAGTGCACAAAACAAGCTCCATAAAGACATGGCTGGATGAGCTGAAGAACCCGATTGGCCGCACAGAGTTCTGACTTCAACCCCATCCAGCACCTTTGGGATGAACTGGAACGGAGATTGCGAGCCAAAAAAACATCAATGCCTGACCTTATAAATGCTCTGCAGAATGAATGGGCACAGATTCCCAATGGATTTGAATGCAATGTCATTAAAGTCCCTGTTGGTGTAAAAGTCAGGTGTCCCAATACTTTTGTCCAGAACGTGTGAACGTGTGCTGAGGGCTGTGCGAAGTTTGGTCAACAGGAACTCTGGGATTTGTAGTTCACTGGGCTCGACGGCATGCGCGCATGCAGTGTGATGGTACTACACTTCCCAGAAAGCCTCGGGAGGCAAGCGAGGAGGAACAGCTGACTGTCAGTGTGGAGCAAGCATGTCCTCCGTGTGTGAAGTGGGTCGGGGGGGACCGACCGAGCCCGGAGAGAAGACCTTGGCCCGGACTCACAGGTACTGGTTCGGTTCGTTTCGGTTCGGTATTTACACTCACGCTCTCGGAGGAAGCGGGGGTTTCTCGGTTCTGCACAGACACGCGGCAGCACGCGGACCTCACACTCAGAGACCATCAGTAGTACCACAAACAGGCCACTCAGAGACAAGTTCTTTAGTACCGCACACCACCACAAACAGGCCATTTAGGGACACGTACTTTAATACCGCACACCACCACACACAGTCTACTCAGAAGTTTATTAATACCACACACCACCACGAACAGGCCACTTAGAGACAAGTTCTTCAATACCTCACACCACCACACAGTCTACTCAGAGAGAAGTTTATTAATACCACACACCACCACAAACAGGCCACTCAGAGTGCTTTACAGGCACAGAAAAAATAAAATGGAATAAAATAATGGAAGTAAAAGAATGCATAGAAAACCAATAAAAGAAGATGGAAAGTGTAATTTAAGTGCTGATATTTAAAAGAAGGCGGAGGAGACCCATGCAGTTTTAGCAGGTTTATAAATCTCCAGTTGATGCGGATCTGATTCTGATGGACAGTGGGCAGTTGGTTGGACAGCACAGTGGATAAACACCATTTCACCAGGTTTAGTTTCAGATCTCTTCTCCACTCGCTGAGCAGCTCCTGCAGATCTAAGAGACTCACCAGGATTATAATCAGACAGATCAGAGATTGATTTAGGGCCCAAAAATCAGTTCTCTACTGAACTGGGATCAGTGCAGGAACCTGAGATCTGGAGTGACTGGAGAGAAAACACAGATGAAGGCTCCCGACAACTTGGCCCGGGGTGCTCCTCAAAGACGTTTTTCCTCAGACTAGACTCTGCACATGTTAGGAAACAGTAAAAACTCTGTGCCAGAGCTGGTCTGAAGCTCATCCTGGTTAGTTTTGGTTCCACTGTGTTAACATACATGATCAAATGTTTAAGGCGCTTCTCTCAAACTCACGCATTTCTGGCAAAATGTTAATATTCCTAACAAAACCATTTACACATAGGTGTTGTAACCTGGGACAGATGCAAATGTAGGCCTGATACCTTATAAGCTGTATTTGCCTGTAGAGCCGAATAAGAAATTAAATGGAAGGACAAAAAATGACTTTTATTTTTAATTATTCTGTATGTGAACAGACAGGTAAGTACCAAAGACTCATACATTATTCAGGAGCAGAGTTTACAGATCCATGGCCTCGTGTTCACAGAGTGAGGCGGGCTTCCGTTATTACGTGTTAAATGTCTCGCACCACCACAAGAGGGTGCAATAACCTAACCACCTGCACGCATTACACCCATGTTATGGGGTAATTACAGCAAGAGACCTGTGTTATAACAGGGTTTATTTGTTGAAATTATTAAATGCTGGTCAGCACTTTCCATCTGGTGTTGTCCTGGTGTTTAATAAATATTAGACTTGTTTAGTGACATATGGTTAAAAACCTGAGACAGGTGGAGGCGTGTACACTGTAACCATCCCACAGTGTGTAGGTTGTGTAATCAGCAGAGCCCTGAAAAATATGTTAATATGTGGATTAGATTGACATTTATCGGTCATTAAACGGAAGTACAAAAATTACTTAATTCTGTTGTAGTAATAGGCAAGTACTGAAGGGTCATATACATTATTTCAGCGCAGTGTTTGCAGATCCGTGGCAGAACGCATACCTCGTTTTTACAGAGTCAGGTGTTTCTGGTGTGTTTCTCATTTAATTAACAGATTTGTGTGTGTGTGTGTGTGTGCGTGTGTGTGTGAGTGTGTGTGTGTGTGTGTGTGAGTGTGGGTGTATGTGTGTGCGTGTGTGTGTGTGAGTGTGTG
>JBBIGA010000132.1:2974278-2984728 GCA_037576975.1 Alestes dentex | reverse complement strand
GCGTCTTATGCGTGCTCGTAAAACCAGCAGACAAAAATGGAGGATCTTCAACTAATCTAGTGGGTGGGGCTCAACAGGTGAGGGGCAGTTCTATGCAAATTTCCTTTTTCTGACATCAGAATAGGGGAGCGTCCAAACGGCTCATAGAAGCACATGATTCCTGACACTAAAATCTTTCAATTGATTCACAGAAAACGGATGGGTGGGGTTTTTTTTCGCACTTGGAGTGTTTATAGGAGCAGTAGAGACCCAAATGGAAATACAAAAGGATGCAAAAAGTGATCATCACCCCTTTCGCACTGTGGGGCAGTGGAACTGCATTCTCTGGAGAGACAGAACTCCATTAGAAACGAGTGGGGTAACCTGGAGTGGTGTTTATGATCCGGAACTAATCATCCAATATCAGTACATGACCTCTCTTATGACCTCTCTGAATGCAATCAGATCCTCATAGCAATAGTCTTACATCTAGGGGAAGGCCTGTCTAGAAGAGTAGCAGCTGTCACTACAGCAAAGGGGGGACAAAGGCGCTATTAATAGTGCAGGTGTCTGCGAACTTTTGGACATGTGTTTTGTCCATATCATGCAGCTTTTACCAAAATGTAACAACTTTAATACATCTGTCAAAACAGTTCAAGACTTGTGCAAGAGTCATAATTAGACAGGGGATCCAAGTATCCCTGTATTTTAGCACAAGACAGACAAAACAGATAATCTGTGAACGCTGGTTTAGTGACCTCAGGAAACTCTGCTGGAGCAGAGCGAGTCGGAAGAGGACAGAGGGGTAGAGAGTTTAAAAAGAGAAGGACAGTACGTTCACACCGTGTGTATGTACCGACTAATTTTAGTGCAGCTAACTGCGGGTGGGTGGGGAGGTAGGGGGTGAAGTATCATATCATTCACATACTCTACACTTTAGAGTGTCATTCTGGAAGAGAGGGACTTAACGGACATTAAAATGTCATGGCAAACCCTCGCAGTGTTCCACTGTACGTCAGAATTCTCCCTCGAAAATCTCCAGTTCCTGATGTTTCAGAGTTTGCGTGACACTGCGTCACATGGAATTATGCAATAAACAAAAATAGAGTTAAAAAAAAAAAAAACAGAATATGTTTTGTAATGAGGTAATGGTGGGACTGTTGTTTTTTTTTACTTAGTTAAGTGGTTCTTGCCATAATGTGCAGTAGAACCGTAGTGGAGCAGGATCACTAACTGTGAACCGACCCGACCATCACAACTGATGATCCCAAACACATCAAGAAGACAAGAAACTCCACTAATGAACTCTTGATGAAGAAACACCTGTTAATTAAATGCCATTCCAGGTTGATTCCTCATGAATCTGATAGAAAAAATGGCAAGAGTGTGCAAAGCTGTCATCAGAGCAGTAGGTGATGTTTTCACTATTAATCTACAATGTAGCCAATAATAAAAACAAAGGAAATCGTTGAATGAGAAGGTGTGTTAAGTTAACATTATGAGTTTTTCTTATATTTACAGACCAAATATACATATCCAGATTACTCCGTAACTAACTTTTATTCCTTTTTATACCGAGATTTTAGGTGAATAACGTATTCTGATCCCACACTGAAGTACTGCAATCAAATAATGTCTCTGGGTAAAAGTAAAATATTGCACATAAAGCTTAGTACAAAAAATACTTTTTGTACTTGTGTCAAATTTGTACTTGAGTACTTCTGGACTGGGTACAATCTTACTTTCTCTAGAAATCTTGTCTAGATGACCAGATGGGGACATTTTTCACTCTAGTTTGTGTTCTGTACTCAGATGACCTTTTGTTGTCTATGATTTGACCTACCCGTTCTTCTAGTTCCACAAGGAACTCGCAGATCTTGCCACTTCTGTGTCACACTTTCCAATTTATTATATCCCTTTTTCTTTCTGTTCAGTAAACACACTTATATTCTACACATTTTACCAGAAGCATTACACCAAAAATAATGGTCATGTATGTATGTATGTTTCCATGTATTTATGTTTTTGAATATGTATGTGTGTGTTCGTTCACCATGGATATGATTTTTTGGCAGCCTGAACTGCTGCCAGAAGAATGGAAGCCCCCGCATTCTCTTAATAAACAGCAATGGGTTGTGTTATTGATCTGCTGACTTTAGAGGTCTCTGCTGCTGGTGCCTGCGGGGCTGAATATTCCAGCGTGAAGGCTTTAACTGATGCAGAAGTGTTGAACTTCTTTGGTAATGTAATATGTTAATGGTTTTTGAAGTACTGGGTTTTCTGTTGTCGGAGTGGGGCGGGGGGGGGGGGGGGGATCCAAGAGGTATTGGGAGTATTTGGGTGAAATTGTAATGTGATTCATGACAATTTGCACAAAACCCGTATTAACGCAGTTTTATTCCAATTAGGCCTACACACAGATGGTCTTGTTCATGACCTTAAGCTACTGTGTTAGAGACTGTAACTTGAATGCGGAGAATGTGAAGTCTTTGCCACATAAATATAGCAGGTCGCCTAAACAAGCCTGCAACCTTGAGCCAAGTATAGACTGTAACCCTCAAATAGCATTACTTCTTTCCTTAAGGAGTTCCTTAATAAACAAATGGCAATTATTAAGGTAATTTACTCTAGTTTTGAGTATTAGGTCATACTGGGGCCGCTGCTGGCCCTGGGGTTATACTGCAACCAGAAGCGGGTGGTGCCCTAGTGGGTAGGATACTTGCCTCTGGACCAAGAGGTCATGGGTTCGAATCCTACCTTCAGCAAACCACCACTGGGTCCCTGAGCAAGACCCTTAACCCCAAGTTGCTCCAGGGAGACTGCCCCCTGTAGTTAGGGAGTGGAAGTCGCTTTGGATAAAAGCGTCTGCTAAATGCCGTAAATGTAAATGTAAGGCCGTGGGTTCGAATCCCAGGACTGCTAGTGGCGCCACTGCGGTGCCCTTGAGTAAGGTACCGTCCCCACACACTGCACCCCGGGGTGCTGTGTTCCTGGCTGCCCATTTGTTGTGGTGTGTTCACGTGACAGATGTTCACTTATATTATGATTTTTGGTCTTTTCTGACCTGGCTTCACTCTTTTCTGATTAGGTCCTCTCAGCCGAGAAGCAGCTGCTAGCGGCGAGTAATGACTATAACTTTGACCACCCGGACGCGTTTGACTTCGGCCTGCTCGTACACACACTCCGTAAACTCAAACTCGGCAAAAGTGTGAAGATCCCAGTGTATGACTTTACCACGCATGGCCGGCAGAAAGAATGGGTGAGTTCATGCACATTTACTTTATCTTATCACTCACAGCTTATTTTTGTGTCCACAAACCAGATGGTCATGTTGCATTTTTCTTGAGATTTCTCTCTTTCTCATTGTATTTTGCATAAAATTCATGACTATGTAAAGCAAGGGTGGGGAACCTCTGGCGCCATGGCCTTTTGCGGCTCTCCAGCAAGCAAAAACCAGCCCACTGGATGTTTACTAAACTGGATAAATATCCAGGGTCTGTGTTTTTTTGGCCAAGGCCACCAGTTACAGTTCATTAGGGGGGTGGGGATAAAAAGAACAGTAGTTGCTGTTGCATCATTCAATTAAAATGAGTCCAACCGTCTCAAACATTATCAGCTTGAAAACATATACTGCGGTCCGAAGTCTGAGATCACTAGAGAAATACCTCTATTTCAAATTCATTTCTAATTTAATACAAATTTTCATTAGAAAATCAGATATCAGTATAACAGTTGAATGAAGAGGTATTTTGAATAATTTTTAAGAATTTCTTAGTAATTAGTGAGTCCCCCTTTTGCTTTAATGACAGCATGGCCTCTTACAGATTTCACACAATTCAGTGAAAGGAATAAGACCTTTTTGTACATGATCAATGTCTCAAATTGATTGAATTTGGAACTTAGGAATTGTACATAAAACGTAGTATTTATTCAAGCTAAAAAATATATAAAGTTCTGCTGATTGTTTCAAGTTTATTACAGGTTCAAGTGAAATAATATCCCAGATTTTCAATGTGGTCTCAAAATTTTGGACCCCGCCGAATACTAGTGGTGGGCAGGTTAGAAAATATTGCAGTACTTTAAAAAACTTTGGCAATTCACAATATGTCGCAATTTGTTTCTCACATCTGGTGTGTTGAAAATTGGAAAAAAGTAGTGTCACGTTTAAAAATATACTGTCCAAATTATTTTTATTCAGCATTTCATTCACTGAGCAGCACTGAATTACAATAAAAAAAAAGGCTAATTATGCTGTCTGTAAAGAAACGTGCCATTGGCCAGTGTTCTGATGATATTATATTATGATGGTCAGAAAAACGTATAGAAAGAAATCATATTATAATTTAGCACTATAAGGATAAATAACATCATAAGCCCAGGAAACAAATGTATGCGTAAATGTTAACCCGGCTACAAAATAGGAAATAGGTTACCCACCCCTCTCTAAAGGTCCAATGCAATCTGTCCTAGCTGTACTTATATTCAGATTATCTTCAAGCCCTGACACTCTGTAGTGTGCTTTTTCGCATATGACACACTAATCTGTGACTTTCTTCCAGAAAACTGTTTATGGTGCCAGTGTCATCATATTTGAAGGAATCATGGCCTTTGCAGACAAGGAGCTGTTGAAGGTATAAGATCCAGTGTGATGTCTATGTCTTGAGTATTAGATAAGATAAACCTTTATTAGTCCCACAAGCGGGAAATTTGCATTGTCACGGCAGGAAGTGAACAGAAACAAAGAGCAGCAAAAACAATAGAATAAAAACTATACAACAGTACAGTATGAAAAGTACACTATACGATACAAATAGTACAAAAATTTGTACTCAATATACTCGTATATTGAACATATATATATATATACATATTGAGTATATGTATGTATATATGTACAGAGTAAGAACACTGTGGATACACATACAGGTACATATTGGAGTGTACATTTGGTAGCAGCAGGTATTGACAAAAAACAGTAATAGTGCACCAAGAATTATGACTATAGAAATCTATATGTAAACTGTATGTAAGCTTAAGTATGTGTGTATGATAAGCATGTATGTACACAGTGAGCATATGAATGTATACAGAGTGGATATATAAATAAATGTAATGAACACGCACACACACACACACACACACAGAAAGAATTGCACATTTTGCCCAGTAGTAATGGTACCCAGAAAAATTGCACCCAAGTAGAACTGCACATAGGAGAAACTGCATGTGGTTATTTTCAAGCCGTCACTTATTTCTCTGTTTAATGTGAGTGCATGGGGGGGGTGCGCGGTTACAGTGGTCGACTGCTTGCACACGTGGTCACGTGTTTTGTTGTCCACGCAATGACCTGGTGACATATTTGAATATTCCAGCTGCTGGACATGAAGATCTTTGTGGACACAGACTCTGATATCCGCCTGGTGCGAAGGCTGAGGAGGGACATTACAGAGCGAGGGCGAGATATTGAGGGAGTTATCAAACAGTACAACAAGTTTGTGAAGCCCGCCTTCGAACAGTACATAGAACCCACCATGAGACTGGCAGACATTGTCGTTCCCCGTGGTAAGTGGACTCCTGCACACAAGCTTGGTCTGATAAAGACTTCACAGCTTTTCCTAGTTTCTTATGTGTAGTTTTTTGTGAATTAGGGCAGCACTGTACATCGTAGTATTTGCATACTGGATATCGTAATTCCAGTCTTCAGCAGGGACACGTTATTGAATCACCAATGCGTTTTAATATGTTGCAGTTTATTGCAGTATGTTGCAATGTAATGATGATACTAATGTCAGCCCAATACAAACATGTGAAGTCAATGGTATTATGACTTGTCTGTTGGTAGGTGGTGGAAACATGGTGGCGATTGACCTGATCGTTCAGCACGTGCACAGTCAGCTGGAGGAAGTAAGCCCACCTAACATAAATGTGCTGCTGTCGTCACTTTAGAGTTTGGCAATCTTCTCTCTTCCCACCATGTTCACTAGACTTAGCATGTCTTTCCTAATTTTGTTCCGCATTCATTTTTGAATCACAGTTGGAGCTGTTTGTCTGTACTAACTCTGACGTTTCTATAATTTTGTGTGGATGCATGTAATATTTTGCCTAGCTTTCAATTTTAAAAGGGTTTTGCACATTTGGATTAAAATATTACTCCTTATTATAAATGTTACACAGTTGTTGGGCTGTGAAAGATAAATGTTTCATTGCGCCCTCTACTGGGGAAAAAAAAACAGTTCAAGTAAAGCTCCAGTGAGAAACTAGTGAAACAGCGCCACGCCTGGCTGAGTTTGTCAGAACATCAGTAGCAGAAGTGCACTATTGTCTCAGTACTGAACTCTGTTCTCACAATGTCAGTGGTTCTTACTGAGAGTCAAAACGCCTCATAGGCCTTACAGAAATAATTAAGAAGTTATTTAGTTGCTTTTCCGCTACATGGTACTGGCTCAACTCGATTCAACTCCAGTTCTACTCAGCTTTGCTAGTTTGGTACCTGGTACTTCATTCATTTTCCACTGCAGATCAACCTCAGTATAGCTGGTGATGCCACAAGGAACTTGATGTCATATTTACCACGAAAAAACGTAACAGTGAAGAAAACCAAAGTATATCCGAGGATCCCGCGATAATTCTCTGACCAATCTGTCCACTCAGAAGTGTGCAGTGTGTTCATGTCTTGCTTTGGTACCTGCTCTGCACACTTTAGAACCATGACTTAATTGGTACAAAAAATGAGTACCGGGTACTGGGTAGTGATACCATGCAGTGAAAAGGCAACTCAGTTGTAGAGCATTTAATTCATCGATGAAAAGCTTCTTTAAAGAGTTACCAGAACACTTCTAGCGCTCCAGGCTTTGACTTCTGTGTGATGTGTAGCGCGGGACGTACTGATGATGAGGATGTGTTGTGGAATTTGTGTTTGTTGGCCTTGCTCGCTCACTGCACTCGGACTGTTCCCTCTCCTTGTCCCTCCCTTCATTGTCCACCCCCCCCTCCCCACCACCACCCTTCCTCTCTGCCTCTCCGGATGCAGCGTGAGCTCAGTGTCAGGTAGAGTAGCATCACCCGTCACACTCGTACCGCCTGCTAGAGGCCTAGACTGGCTGCAGACAGAGGCGCCAGCTCTTGGTGCTGCTCTGGGACCCACTCAGTCATTTCAAAACTCTTCCGTGGATACCTAAGTGTGATTTAAGTAAAAAAAAAAAATCACGTTTAGGCTATGTGTCGCCTACTTTTTTCAGATGTACACAGTTTCCAAATTAATACAATGTATTATCTCCCCACTACTCATTGGCAATTATTGTATTAATATAATATATTTTATTGATGTGAAAATGATGCACACGAGGTCCTGGAGATCTACCTACCTGGAGTGTTCAGGTCCAACAGCTGGTGACCTAGTGGTAAGGGCGTTCGCCCTGCGATCAGAAAGTCGTGGGTTCGACTCCCAGGACCGCTAGTGGCACCACTGAGGTGCCCTTGAGCAAGGTACTGTCCCCACACACTGCTCCCCGTGCACTGTGTTACTGGCTGCCCGCTGCTTCACTTGGTGAATGGGTTTAAATACAGAGGAAGAATTTCACACTTTTCACACTTTGTGCTGTGGTGTGTTCACGTATGACAGAATGGTCACTTTACACTTTACACACCAGGCTCTAATATTGTGATGCACCCAAAAGTCTTCATTACCAGGGTGGTAGATCTACAGGACCCAGAGATTTATGTCAGTGTTGGTGCTCTCAGGCCTCAGACCAGCAGCAGGGGTTCGGCTTCTGTCCGCACTCTGATAGCGTTTTCCCTCTGTAGCTACAAAGGCTTCACTTGCTCCTGAGACTGCTGCACTTACAGTAGGGGACCCACAGAGGGTACTGTCTGTCCATACTGGCCACTCAGGTACCTGCACGCATTCATATGTGCCGTCGAATCCTTGCAGTTTTAATAGTCACGTCATTCCTAGACAGCGGTTGGCCATTTTTTAAAACAAAGAATCCAACTAGGGAAGGCATTAAGTCAGTAGTGTGTCAATTCTTATTGGGACTGCTCAATATGTTATTCATTAATCAGTATTATGCTACTGGCTCCCGCAGTTATGATATTGCAGATGGCCACAGTATGCAACTAAGCTTGATAGCAAATGTTTTGCATGCTGTGAGCGTTCTGAACGACCTTCTGAGTTCCAGATGAGTTTCTGTGGACTTTATGATGAATCGAGGTGAAATAGTGTAGCCATTCCTTAATCAGATTACAGCGATTCATCATTTGTTTTAATGTATTGGGAGACATAAGTCTGTTCATTATAATGTCTTCTGTCTCATTATAATGTCTTCTGTGGCGTTCCCAGTACAGAAATCCGACCCTAAGCTCCATCTCCCTCCCTCCGTATAAGTAGTCAGATTGTGATTTTTGAACAGTGCAGCTCTTACTACGTCTGACCGGTGTGTGCAGCAGTACGGAGCGAGTGAGGCAAACATATTTGGTCTCTTTTCCACGTTTCACTATTTTGAAACAGACACTCCTCCTGCATTCTGTGTCTAAAAATAAGCAGCTGCCTTCCTACTCTTGACCTCTCTCTCTCTCTCTCTCTCTTTCTCTCTCTCACACTCTCTCTCCCTCCCTCTCTCTCTCTCTCTCTCTCTCTCGCTCCTTTTTTTTTTTTCTGTAACTCGTCTCTGTATCTGTTGTCAAAGACATTGTCTTGCCCGCAGAAATGTTTCCAGTGTCTACTACAAAGACTTTAGTTTTTCCGTTGGGCAAGATAGGCTTGTAAGATGAGAGTGAGAGAAAGAGAGAGAGAGAGGAAGTATGTCTCTTTCTTTCTTAAGACACAGGATGTAGCAGGCCTTTGCGTCAGTGTTTTGTGTTGCCAATGAAAGTCAGAGTGAACGAGAGAATGGCAGCTTCAGCAGGCCCCACACACATTTTCAGAAAGCCCCCCACCCTGCGCCTCCCTGAGTTTACCACCACAAAACATGCCGAAAACATGTTCAGAAATGTCAGAGGAGTAGATTTTGAAATGCTACACAAATCGTGAGCTCTTACAACGTGGATTGTCCCTTAAAAAAAAAAAAAAAAAAAAAAAAACTCTAAAAGCAGAGTTTTACTATCAGAGAATTAGCTAAAACTGATAGGACAGTTAAAACACTCTTCAGAAATTCAAAGTAATCTCTGCCTGCTGCATAAATGGCATATTTGCTTGTTAAAAGGAAACCTGTTATCTTAAAACATGTTTATATGAGAAGCCAGGGACCATTGACTTCTATTTAAGTGTTGTTTTTAGTCAACAGGTTTTAGATTAGGTTAAAAAAACTTGTGAGCTTTCCTTTAATGTGACTGCAGAGCATGTCGATTCAACACAAAGAGTCCGTTTCCCAGACATGGATCAAGCCTAGTCTTGGACTAAGCTGTAGTGCCAATTAGCACTGACCACAGAAAGCGGGGAGGTCAGTCTGTCGTGTGTGTTTGTGTGTGGAGGGCAGTTCTGCAGCCGTTACTCTCCTCACTCACTCGTCTCGCAAAGTCCTCATACCCTCTTTTGCCTAATGAATATTGTGTGATGTCTGTCTTTTCTTTTCTCCTCTCTCTTTGTTGTCATCTGTTTTTGTTGTTGTTTGTTACCTTCCCCTGTAGAGGAAACTTCGCTGGGATATGTGAGATTTGCATTTTTTTTTTTTTTTAATTTGTCTTTGTTTGTTTTTTATTATTGTTGCGGGGCAAAAACCTGTAGCAATGTCAGTTTCCAGAAAAGGGGAGGATTTCAGTGTGGTCAAGTCAAAGTTTGCATGTTGTAGATTGGTGTAATAATTCACCTAGTTTTTAAAAACAGAAGATTAATGCATTGGGTACCATGTTGCTAATATTTGTTTTACCATATAGGTTATGTTACCTTTTATTAATTAATTTGCTCTCATGTATGGTTTGACAGAGTGCAATTTTTGACTGACCTGCTAATATATAGTATTATATATATATATATATAAATCAAATAATTGAATTCCAGTCACTTAAAAAACTGACCTGTGAATAACACGACCTGGGAAAACGTCACGCCAGCATCGTCATGTATGATGAACCTTTGATTTGTTTCGGTCTAATACAAATACAAATACAGTCATGAAATTGCAAAATTGTAAAAAGTCTCTCGCGGGAGGTTTGGAGGCACACATTTTTAATAAGGTCAGTCTTTTGAGTGACGGCTCTCTTGCTTCTCTGATGCTTCTGTTGTGCTTGATTTGCACACACAGCTTCCTTCATGCTTTCTATTAACATAATTAATTCATGTGTGTGGGTGTGTGTGTGTGAGAATATTTATATTATTACTGATATACCCTAGTTAATATCAACATTTGAGTCTGTGCGTTTGTGTGTGTGTGTGTTTTTGTGTATGTGTGTGTGTTTTTGTGTATGTGTGTGTGTTTGTGTGTGTGTTTGTGTGTGTGTGTGTGTGTGTGTGTGTGTGTGTGTGTGTGTGTTTTTG
>JBBIGA010000132.1:2913397-2930349 GCA_037576975.1 Alestes dentex | reverse complement strand
GTCAAGTCACAAGTCTCTGTTTGTGTGACTTAAGTGCGACTCGAGTCCGAGTCTCAGACTCGAGTCCCCATCTCTGTGAATTACTGATAATAATTATGTCAATGAAATCTGTTGGTAAAATCATTATTTTTCTCTTTCCATTTGGTTTGTGTGAGCGTATGAGTTTCACTTCATTTAAACACACAATAGAGAACTGCCGTGTCGAGAATGAATAAAAGAACTTCCATTTCAATGCATACCCAAGAGTAGTTCAAGGTTCTGCTTCAGTTTGGAGTTATACAATTAGTGAACAAGCTATGAGCAATCCTGACCTCCCATGGAAAAAAAAAAAAAAACGTATACATGTTATTGTAAAAAACTTGACGTTTTTTTTAGTAATTCGTTGTGAAAAGGGGCTTTGTGAGCCCTGGTGCAAAGTGTGAACTTTGCTCTATATAATGAATGCCACTGTGATTTTTCGCGATTTTACTGTGATATTCAATATCGATATTCATCCATTTTATTTGATATTATTTACAAAATGGTCCCAGCCGCAATTTTTTTTTTACCCATAGCTGAAAGGCATGGGTGAGGACAGCAAACGTACTGATTCAATATATTTTATTAACGTGGAACTTTTTTTTATTTTTGACTTGACTAGAGCCGCGTGCTTCACTGAAACCGTGTCCATTGTGAGTTCCTACCTGTGTTTTTGTAAGTCTTTTTAAATGCTGTGTGCTTGTGTATATCTAGATAATCTGCGCATGCCCAACCTCGTTCCCAGAGATTTGCGACCCTGTGGCGTCCAGACACACCTGGCTCTTATTCTGAGATGCTGCCGAAGGCTGAACTGGATCAGGTGTGTTAGATTAGGGCTGGGCGTGAAGTCTCGAGGGCAGTAGGGCAGTCGTGCTGAGGTGTACAGTGTGTGGGTTTAATGTGCATGTAAAGAGAAAGAGAGAGCCACTGTATCTGGGTGGCCTGTTACTCATGAAGCATTTTATTCATCCTCTTTAGATTTTCATTGCTGATCGTGAGGCTCATGACATCCAAACACACACACGTATGCACGCACACACACACACACACACACACACACAATCTCTCTCTCGTATCTAGTCTCAGGTTATCCACAGTGGATGAGAGAGACGTCAGCGTTAAGGTGACAGCAGTCACGCTACAGACACCCCCTCCATTCTGTCCACCCATGTATTTCTCTCTCTCTCTCTCTCTCTCTCTCTCTCTCTCTTAAATTCTCTCCCTCTCTCTGACTCATTGACAGGAGCCTGTGTTCCTGATTATTACAATTAGTTTACTGACAGACGCTTCATGCCAGAACATGTTGGCGCGTATGTGTGCGTATATGAGCGTGCACGCGTGCGCGCGTTTGATCGAAAGCTGCAGAAGTATGATAGACCTGACTTTGAGGAAGGCTTTGTGGAGGATGTAGGGAGGTGATGGTGTGGTTAGAGACGGGAGAAGCCAAAAATGAGTTTCCCTAAAGTTCGGTGCTGCTGCATCACACAGTTGCCCATGATGGACATTCGTTAGTGCTCACACATGCGCATGCATCGGAAGATTTACTTTAGTAAAAGGAGTTCTCCTGCACCGGTCGGTCTTATCTCTACGGGCTGCGTCTCGCTCACTTGCCGTGGATTGTTCTTAGTAAAAAAGAACAAAGAAATGTCTCAAGACATTTATAAAAGAAGCCAGTGCTGAAGCGCGTTGTCAGTCAAATGTACAGACGTGGCAAAGATTAGGCTGAGATGTGTTGGATTGTTCCCTCAATGTCAATTAATTGTCATTTAAAATGTAACTGTAGCAGGCCAACTTGTTTCCTTATTGGACCCTTTGTTATAATTCCATTTCACAATAATGGCCCAGGCTAGATGCTGAACTAGTGAAAAATCTTACTGGCGTTATAGAGAAGAGGCAGATCAGTTTGTATTTAGTTTGTGTTAGTGGGCTCTAGCCGGTGATGGCGAACCTTCCGGTAACGGTAATGTCTTCTCTGAGTAGGATGTGTGTATTTTGTGTGTGTGTTCTGTGAGTGTGTGTGTGTGTGTGTGTGTGTGTGTCTGTGCTTGCAGGAACGCTGTGCCTCTGTTCACCGCCAGAACGTCGGTTTGTTGTGACACCTCTTGGGGCGCGAGCTCCAGGAAGGTGTTAAAGATGATTCGTTGATTCGTGAGTAGCGGCAGCCGAGCTGTAGGGAGTCATTGCCGCACCATTTGGTGCTCTCGAAACGATGACTGTGTATGTGTGTGCGTGTGTGTGTGTGTGTGTGTGTGTGTGTGTAAACTCACAGGGAAAAAAAGGAGTGGGAGGGAGAAAGAAAGAGGTGGAGGAAGAGGTGGAGATCGTGTTGGAATTTGACTCCTACTCAGTAGCGCGGCCTGACGATCCAAAATCATCAACCTCTCCCCCATCTCTCAGGAGAATTTCCTCACGCTTCCCAGATTGAGCTACTTAACTCACGCTCTCCAGCTCCGTTCTATCCACTATCACACCACACTCGGCACACTGCGCAGCGCCGAGGGCGGACATTCAGAGAGCCACCAAACCACAAGTCGCCAAATTAACCCTGTCAGACCCGCAATTTAGGCCCTTCCGCTTTTTGTTAACATCCCCAGATTCAGCCCCACCCCTACACATACTGTGAATTTATTTGTAGGCAAAAGAAAAATAATCTGGATAAAACGAGACAATAGTCCTGTGCAATAGGCGGGAGGACACATTGTCTGTTATACAAATTTTTACAGTGTTTTGATGACCAAGGCCCGAAAGTCAGATCCGTATCAGTATCAGTGGCCATCAGACCAGCAGTTGACAGAAATAAAACTGCACCTCTCCGGTTAACGCCCGTACAGCCTTCTCGGTTCTTCACGGATTATTTAGTAAAGACAAGGGATATATATAGAAAAGCGAATTAACGATTTGAATTACGGCTGTCACAATAGATAATTAGTATTTGAGTAATCTAGCCAGGTCTTTTAATTATTAACCGTAGTCATTTAAAAACATTAATGAAGTAGCCTTAACTGGACGACAGCAAAGCCTGGAAGTGATATTTAATTGACTCGCTTGTGTGGTTTCCGACACAGAATGACATATCGCTGTCCCTAAAAACGGACATAAAATCCCGGGCCTGCTGTAATGTCTGATTTGGAAATGTGGGGGATAAGTAAGCTATAAATGAGACATTTCACCTAAAAATACAAACTTAAACACTCGTTTTAATGCGTTTCCTCTGACTTCATTAACTCAAAGATGTGTGACGCTCAAGCCGCCGCAGACGATGGCTCATATCCCATATCTGTACAAATCAACACTTGCTCTTTCACTTCCTGCACCAGAGTCAGCTGCTTAATCTACTGAAACAATACGCTCTGTGTATGGGGATTAGTACAAGGACGAGACACGATATACCTTTATACCTTTTAATATATATTAAAATTGCCTTAGAAGTATATACAGTTGTGAGGGCCCTTTAGTAAACCCTTTAGAATCACCTGTATTCCTGCACAGATGGCTCCTCAGAGCTGTTCTGATATGACATGATAACAAATTAAAAAAAAACCCCAAAAAAACAATTAAGAAACAATACAGACAAGCCGCTGGAAACCAGGCAAGTTCAAGACTGTGCTTCTGTTACAAAAGGCACTTTGTAAGGTTATCTCCATAAAGCACCCCTCTCCACCTCCCCCTCTTCACCTCCCCCCCCCCAACATATTCATTCCCTTCATTTCCTACAGTGGTAATGAGATGTTTCATTATTTGCATTTCACAGCTTTTAATAGCGAGAGAATTTAGGCTAAGCCCCGGGTTGTCAGAGAGGGAGCCTCCACTGGAGATACAGCTGGCTTCAGGGGCTCTGAGGCAACGAATAGCCCAGAAACACACTAGGACAGGAGGAGAAGGAAAAAAAAAAAAAAAAGAATAGAGAGGGAGCACACTAGACAGGGGCCAGATACCGCAGTGTCAAATAGGGTCCCCACTGGAAAAAAAAGGGCCTCCATGAGGTATGGTTTTAGGGGGTTAACAAGTTAATTGCTTTCCGTCTGGCTTTAGCGTTTCCCACTTTCGGCGAGAGAAGACCAGAGAGACTGCAAGAAAATGAAAGGGAAAAAGAGTGTATTTAAAAGGAAGGAGAGGGAAAATAGAAAGTCAAGGTGATGTCTTATTGCCTTTGATTCCGTGATCACGCAGAAGAAAGGGAAAGGTTTGGAGTTTGCCGACGAAATGGAGTGTCCTTGGCAGGCGGCGGTATTGCAGAAAGTTTTTTATTCTTTTTTTTTTTTTTCTTCAGCCCTGGCGCGTCTGAGTGGCGAAAGAGTTTGGTCAGACAGCTTTCCGGGGGGGAGACGGGGTGAAGTCTGCACAAAGCCCTTTGAGCTGAGTCGGCGAGCATGGAGGAGGGTGGGGACGAGGGCCTTTGTGTGGAGTACGCGAGCGAGGGAGGATTGGAAGATGAGGACGTGGCCTGAGGCTCTTAAAGATCATTGATGACTCGGCCTCGTCGCAGAGTTTTTGAGAGCGCGCCGAGGTCAGGGCCTCAACTGGGCTGCAGCTCCGCAAGTGTGTGCGGGCAACTCGATTAAGCATGCTGAGGCTGGAACCTTGCAGAACACTCGCTGTATATGCACACACGGACTGCAGAATGACGGGGATGGGGCATCCAGGCCATGGCCTGACCTATTTTCTTAACGTGGGCCCAAGAATTTTTACTAGACTTTCGCAGTACAAATTCCAGTTTTTTTCCTCATATCTCAATATGGGTTTACTATTCTACTCACCGTGTTGCATGAAAATACATCCGGATATTAATGTGGCTTGTAGTTTTTCGATGCCTTATGTAGCTTTTTGAGACGTCGGGCGTAACTTACAGACCCGCGCTATCAGCAAAAATGGTTCTATACAGTAACAAATAAAGGTTCTATGACATTTAAAAAAGTTATTTAAAGAACCATATATAGGTTTTCCATCATAGAGCTAAGATAAGATAAGATCAGATAAAACAAGACAATGTAAGACGAGATAAGATAGGATAAGATAAGATAAGATAACACAGGACAACATAAGACGAAATAAGACAAGATAAAACAAGACAACTTAAGACGAGACAAGATGAGATAGGATAAGATAAGACATGACAAGACAAGACAAGATAGATCAGATATGATAAGATAAAACAAGACAACGTAAGACAAGATAAGACAAGTCAAGATAAGACTAAATAAGAAAAGATAAAACAAGATAAGACCCTTTATTACCCTCACGGGTTTGGAAATTTGCATTATTACAGCAGCAACACTGACGGAACAAGAGAAGAAAGTAGGAGCAGCATAACCAACAGAAGAAAAGCTGTAAAACCTGCCTAACCATTTGTGCGGTTGATTATACGAATAACTGTTACATTTACTAAATATAAAACATGATTTAAAGGCCTGCAGACATCAGAATAAAAGCATGTATTTGCCACAGACAGAATCTTGAATGAGGCAGATTTTGTGACAGGGGAAAAGTAAATCAATTGAATAAATCATTTTATGAATAATCATTTATTGTGGCCTCAACAATCAGTCTGTTCTGTACAATAATCTTGAGATAACAAGCAGGCTTCGGTGACTAACTGCCATGAAAGAAAAGAAGCACCATGAAACGTTAACCAACTTCTTCAACGTTAAATTCAAAGAGGTGACTGTTACAGAATGCCTCACACACAAGCTCCACCAAGAGTGTGACACCACCTATAAAAGTACACTCTCCTGTACATGCCCACGTCTTACCCTCCCCACCTTTCTAACCCCGAGGGTGGATTTTCTCCCAAGCTCACCCTACCTGCCCCCAGAGAGGATCGAAGGAGGTGGGGGAGGCTGAGCGGAGGGTTTAAGGCTTTCAAAGCCTTTTAGATCCGCTCAGGTCACACTTTCCATGGGGTGACGGGCGTGGCTTACCTGCATCAGCTGGAATCTGTCCAGGAGAAACACAGCGGGACAGAGGCGGAGATGGGGCGACATGAGGGAGCGCTCTTTTCATACTGAAGGGCAGTTTAAGTCTTATTAGTTTCTATGTCAGACAATTTTATTCATCCTAGGCTGCGCTGTGTTTGTTGAGGAAGGTTTTGACGAGATTAAACTCCACCTTTCCCCCCGCCCCCCCGCATGCGTGTTGCCAGATCCTCCAGATTGAGAGTTAACCCTCAGGATAATGACCCTGAATGCCCATTGGAGTGGCTTTACAATGGCTGGCTGCGTGAGAGCTGGTGTGATGTACACACAGATTATCTCAATGGTTGCTTTCTCTTTCTCCTCCACTCCGCTGACGTCCTGTTACCCAACACTCACACAGAAGTGAGTCCTTCGTTTCCCAGCTCTAGTCGAGGCTGTTACTGGGGATAAGGGGAAGCGGAAATCTGATTTTTCGTTTCCTGAACGGTGGCCTTAAGGCCTGTCTTAGTCCCATCGCTATTAGAGACGAATATAAAAAATAAATAAACCTAATTTTCTTCTGCAGTGCGTATTTGTGTGTGTGTGTGTGTGTGTGTGTGTTTGTGTGTTTCTGCGTGCAGGGGGCCCATGGCTGGAGGAAGCCAGTCACTTCAGATTTGAGTGGATGAGGGTGACAGAAACTTAAAGCAGTGATGGCACTCTTTAACACTCCAGCCCCAGAGTGGTGTTAGACAGACCAGGCAGCGACTGTCCTCCACTCTGACCTCACTTCCTCTCTTCCCTTAGCCCCCAACTCATTCACCGCAATGACACAGAGACCACCACTGCGTCGTTTATCAGGGCTCGTTACCTGTTCGGCCACAGGCTATGACTATGATCTTAGTTTAGTGTTTGGTAGTACACATCTCTTTTTCACAGCGCGATGTAATTTACAGGTTTGAGGATTAAATTAAAGCAATGGTGAAATTTTATATTCATTTAAATAACCCCCACCCCCCTTATAATCTCAAATATTTTTGATCTGCCAGGACATATGTAACATCCAGTGTTTGTTTCATTAGGTTAGCGCTTGAGATTCAATGCTAATGTAGCGAACATGGCTAGCTCACAGGGCTACTTGGAAGCTTAAAGCCAGCCAGTATGTAGAGACTGCACAGCTAAATCATGACACACGTTAGTCGTTAAGTGGTCTCGATCGGACTTGCTAATGTGGTTTCTGGTGATGTGTGACACTCAGTTCTGTATATAAAGTGTGTTGCTAGAAACAGTAGCTAGAAACGCTAACAGCAGCCACCTTGAAGTCTGAACTTTGCTCAGTTTTATAACATGTCTTACCTAATCAGTAAATGTGGGGTAATGGGGAAAATGTTTACAATTTTTTTTTTTTCACCATCGTTGACAAAGGAATATCAGCTGACACAGATACACGAGCAGTCAAAAGTTTGGACACACCTTCTCATTCACTGTTTTTTCTTTGTTTTTATTATTTTCTACATTATAGATTAATATTGAAAACAAACAAAATGATGAAGGAACATGTGGAATTATGCAGTAAACAAAAAAAGAGTTAAACAAACCAGAATATGTTTTGTAATAAGGTAATGGACTGTTGTTTCTTTTTACTTAGTTAAGTGGTTCTTGCCATAATGTGCAGTAGAACCGTAGTGGAACAGGATCACTAACTGTGTACCAACCCGACCATCACAACTGATGATCCCGAACACATCAAGAAGACAAGAAACTCCACTAATGAACTCTTGACGAAGAAACACCTGTTAATTAAACACCATTCCAGGTCGATTCCTCATGAATCTGATAGAAAAAATGCCAAAAGTGTGCAAAGCTGTCATCAGAGCAGTAGGTGATGTTTTCAATATTAATCTACAATGTAGCCAATAGTAAAAACAAAGGAAATCGTTGAATGAGAAGATGTGTCCAAACTTCTGACATAATACATAAATATTCATAAAATGTAGAAACTGGGAACACATCTACATGGACTAGCATTACAGGGAAATACAACAATTTTTAGAGTGTTACACATTTTGTAAATTACAAAAGACATTTTAACACATTAGCTGGCTTCACCCGAGCCATAAATACATCAACAAATGTTGGTTTTTATTATAGATCAAATCTAAACATCTGCTCAAAGCAAGTACCTGCCAGGTCTGATAATATTCCAGTATCATTGTGCATCTAGTCCACACACTCATGGTGCTCAGTGCTTGAGCTGGCTCTACGTGTTGAGGAACCAAGGGGCCTGCCGAAGTGAATGAAAGCAAGGGGAGCGTGACTGGGACAGGACGGCACATTTTCCAAGCAAGCTTTCAGAGGAGCACTCCAAAAGGGTTCACAGAGGTTGTGTAGCTCATCAGTCCATTATAGAGTTCTTCCTTTTCTTTCCTCTCTACTTCTTCTTCTTCTTTTTTTTTTTTTTTTTACCATTTTTTGCTCCACTAACCTTAGATCCCTCTTGTCCTGCTGAAGCAGAAAATCTGATTAAGCTGACTGCATTGTGTCTCGCTCTGTGTTTAGTGTGCCGTCCCACTACACACGTCCAACAATTTGCTCTTTTTGTATGTGATATCTTTACTTGTGTCCCTTGTTCGCAGTATTATTCCGTCATGCCCACATTTACTTGTGACTCTGACGAGCCGAGAGGCCAAACAAAAAGACTCACTGTTCACAGGTGTTTATGCCGAAGTAAAAACGTGATCTGTCACTGTTACGGTCAGTTCTGTGCGGCAGATGAAAAAGACGTGAAGGCAACTTTTAGAGGTGTGTGTCGGTGGCCTTGACTGGTTGAGGTGGCTCGTATAACCTTTCAGCTCAAAGAAGTGAGACTGGCTGGATGAAAAGGACATTATGATTTCATGTGCTTATCTGTTCCTATTTGCCTTGCCTTAGATTTTTGTGGGTTTTTTTTTTTTTTTTTTTTTTTTTTTTTAATTCAGAAGGCCTACCCCTTTGTCAGAGAATGAAAACCATCTTTTCCCGAAGGTTAAAATCAGACGATACAAACCGCAAAAGTTCTGAAGTCAGACCAGTGTTGCTCTGTTATTATTTAAGTAAAGAGGGAAAGAAAAAAAACCTCGACAAGTTTCACACGGTGTGACGTGACATTACTGAATATAAACTAAAAACGCCACTCGCCTTTGACTTTATCGTGACTTTAATTATAGAGTTTTAAAATGTAGTAAAATATATTATGTGTTAAAATTATGTATTAAAAATGTAGTATTTAACTATAACGTCTATGAAATAATCCGCAAGGGTCTTAAGTGAAACGACTCACTTTATAAGCTGAATAGTGCTCCAAGGCAAAAATCCTTTCTTGTATAAGGTAACTTTATGGGGTTAGAAACGTTACCAGTTTTTTTTGCCGGGAGGTGTGGTGGGAGAAGAGACGTTATAATTTTGTTGCTAGGACGGTTCATTTAGATTTATCGATCATTGAGCATCAGAATGATCAGAACTGGGTCTATTTTAGATCAAGGGCTAGTCGCTAAACAGCTGGAGGCCTAGTGGTTAGGGAGTCTGCCTTGCGAGCAGAAAGCCGTGGGTTCGAATCCCAAGACTGCTAGTGGCATCACTGAGATTCCCTTGAGTAAGGTACTGTCCCCACACACTGCTCCCCAGGCGCTGTGTTCCTGGCTGCCCGCTGCTTCCCTTGATGAATGGATTAAATACAGAGACGGGTTTTCTTCTGTTCACATATGACAGAACGGTCACTTTACACTTATTTGGGGCTGTTGCTTCATTCCCCTGCTTTCAGGCATACGTTAATAATCACGTAATGCTTCTAAGGTACAGAAGTATTATTATTTAGTGTTATTATTTCATTTTATTTATTTAAAGGCGCCTTTCAAGGCACTCAAGGACACCTTACATACAAGTAAAACAGATCAGAAAATTGAATAAAAAGGGGGAAAAAAAAAAGGAAAGAAAAGGCAAATGGAAAAACAATAAATAAATATAAACGAGAGAACATGGCATACATAAAATCACAAAAGTGTCAGAGAGAGTAAATAAATAAAAACATGGCGTATATAAGATCACAAGAACGAAAAGCTAAAAAAGAGTGCAGTCAAAGGACAAGGTCAGAGAGAGTAGGCAAGTTTGAAGAGGTGAGTTTTAAGATGTGATCTGGAGGCTGGGAGAGAGTCCATGTTATGGATTTCTAGAGTAAGTGTCTCGTTTAGCCGCGATATGTGAACTTTTACAAAACTTTCATTAACCCAGCTGTTTTGGGTTGTGATGACTGGGTATCATTTGTATGAGAACGTTTCCTGACATCCATGCAACTCCATGTTGTCTGGCACTCAAAGTCATTTTGCTCCTCCGGCTCAGTCTCAAATGCCATTTCCTGCAGTCTTTTTTGACTGGAACGCCACAGAGTGTTACTTTACCACACGTGTCCTGAGTTCTGTTTGTGTGTGTAATTGCACTACACACTAGCAAGACTGACTCGGCTGTAGTGCAATTACAATTTGAGTCATATCCCTTTGTTTGTGTTAACTAATGTAGCATGTGCTGTTTGTCTGATTAGTACATTAGTGTGAGCTTTATGTACAGCGGGACAGTTTGATTGTTTTGCTGTTGTGTGACTTAAAAAACATTTTGAGTAAGATAATCTTAACATATATATAGATTTGCATATGTATATGCTAATTTTTCCACTGCCATAAATGAGGCCACTAAAAGCCCTCTTGTAGAAGACCAGTCCTCGAGTAATGTTAGCTTTGCAACAGTTAGCTTTTGTTAGCTTTAATTTTAACTTATCTGAAGTTGCAGCCATATCACATCAAAAGAAAGGCAATGACAGTGAACAGTTAGACTCTTACTAACACGCAGTAAAGGGAACAATCATCACTGTCTTCGATGGTCATCATAGACCGAGTTTTCAGGCTCTTGAAAATGTACGACGTAAACAGCCCTTTATTGAGGCGTTACAGAATTATTTAGAATACAGAAACCACCCAAATGCGTTTAGAGCTTAAATATTCAAAAGAATGGTTTATTTCATTTTTAAAGGCAATTAAGGCAGCCCACAAACCAAAAAACGTTAGAAAGAGGATAAAGATGTCTCTCTCACTTTCTTCCTCTCCCCATCTTTTGAAGTAAGGTGTGTTTGTGTGAGTGGACACAAGAGATGTGGAGGATTGATTTGATCGTTCAAACTGTCAGAGGAACTCGCCTAAACATGACCTGAAGTGTGCCGGCCTGCAGCAAACGCTGCTGTCAGTGTGGAGAAGAGAAGCTGTCGCACTGAACTTGGCCCGATGCGAGCTGACAGCCTGAACATACCAAACGTGCAGCACAGCACACGAACGATAACAGACGATTACACCATTACACAAACTGATATCATTAGAAAACTCCTTTTACACCTCCACGGTTACAGAGTACGTATATGTGTGTGACCGAAAAATGGTAACTACGTGAGGGTGGGTCACCAAAATGTTAGCAGCAGGTCCTTTAAGTCTTGTAAATTGTGAGGTGGGGCCTCCATGAATTGGACCAGTTTGTCCAGCGCATCCTACAGATGCTTGGTCAAGTTGAGATTTGGAGAATTTGGGGAGGCTGAATCGACGCCTTGAACTCTTTGTCATGTTCCTCAAACCGTTCCTGAACATTTACACTACACTACACCGTTGTCCGCCTTACGCAGTGTTAAATGGTCCCACACTTGAGACATTTTCTGCCTTTTACGCACACCGGGATCTTCATTTTCCACCATTTCCATCGAGAGCAAAATAAACACACCGTCTTAAATCTTTGAAATGCACGTCAGTTAAAACAGTCCGTGTGAAACAATGATACCGGAGCTGCGCAGTGTCTAAAAAGCAGGAGTGATACGATAGCAGAGAAATTTT
This sequence comes from Alestes dentex, assembly GCA_037576975.1. Taxonomy (NCBI): domain Eukaryota; kingdom Metazoa; phylum Chordata; class Actinopteri; order Characiformes; family Alestidae; genus Alestes; species Alestes dentex. The sequence goes on along the minus strand of JBBIGA010000132.1, from coordinate 2,918,540 downwards.
AAATAGATCGACTTCGGTGACATAAGTTAAATGAAGCCTCGAGGCAAAGATTTTGCCTCGAGGCTTCATTTAACTTATGTCACCGAAGTAGCATCGGCATGAATACACAGCTTCCCAGCAGAACATTGCCCAGAGCGTCACACTGCCTCTGCTGGCTTGCCTCGTTGCGATAGTGCATCCATCTTTTCCTCAGGCACCAGACCATCCACATAACAGAAAAGAAAACACTATTTATCAGACGAGGCCACCTCATTCCTGGGCTCCATGGTCCTCTTCTAAATCCTCACATGGCCGCTGTTTGCGCTTTCGGCGGTGGACAGAGATCACCGGTTTGTCTAACTACACAGACCCATACACAGTAACATGCTATGAACTGTGTTCCTACATCTTTCTATTATAGCCAGCGTTAAATTCTTCATCAGTCTGTGCTACCGTAGCCCTTTTGTGGGATCAAACCAGATAAGCTAGACGTCTCTCACGCAACAGTGAGCCTTGACCTCCAGCGAGTAGGTTTTGACACTCTTTTCTGATTCTTCACAAATGGCATCAGACACTTCTTGTTTCTCATTGTATAGCCTTTTAAATGAAGGAATAATAAAAAGTATACGGTTGTGTAGCTCAATGTAGTGTGTTAGTATTAAAAAATGGTTGAAATTTGGTTGAATGGTTGAAAATTTCTTTCATTCAAAGCGATTTCAGTGCCCATCATTTTTTTTGAGGATCCTAGTTACACTGCTGTGTCTGTGTGTGTTTATTTTATACTTCTGCACTTCTACTTTCCGTGGCCTATTTCTCTCTTTCTCTGTCTGTCTCTTTCTTTCTTTCTTTCTTTCTCTCTCTGTCCGATTATGACTGGAATAGACATTGTTCAGGTGTTCATTGTTTGACTAATAATGCTTTTGTTTTGGTTTATTAGCCGCGGAATAAAATTACCTCGTGTCCGTATAAAGCACTTTACAGCAATCACGGCCTCTGCTCTTCACACATTTCCCCTTTTCTGTTGTTAAATGGTTGGATTTAATTAGCATTTTGTCAGTTAGTGGAGTGATCAAGTGGAAAATGGGGCTGCTGAACAGCTGATTCATTTTGAACAGAGAGAACCGTGGCTTCTGCCCAGCAGACCGCCCGCCTTAAGCATCCAGCACTGGCCAGAGCATGTCACTCGCTTCCACACTGCATCCCCCTGACATTCCCCCCGCTTAAACCGGTCCTGACACAAACAATGGGCCTCAGTTTAAAACATTCACTCGTGTTTGGGTGATAACATCACTTGTTATATAGCATTCTCTCATCAGTTAAAGATATTGAGGTCTTTTCATTGTATCTGGTCATCGTGATGATGAATGAGATTATTTGCCATCACTTGGAATCACATTTTTTTCCTTTTTTTGTTCATTCATGTACAATGAAAACGTATGCAGTGCAGATTTACGTAGATATTACAAACTACACAAAAGATGTTTTTGATGTTTTGTTATTTAGCAATTATGTAGCAATAATTCTGAAAATCTATTTATAATGATTCAAAGCAAAAATGTGACAATCACCATGGAGACTAGTTATTCCCTTAATCATGCCGTGGATTTCATGCATTATTTAAACGCCAAAGTTCACGACTGACCAGCCGCGCTCTCCAACAGGCTGCAGCGTTTCTAATGTTGTTTGCGCGTTGTGCCACAAGTTATGAGCCTCAAGATTTAATTAATACTTTCGGAATCAAAGCAATCTGGGTAATCACTACTGATGTGTGTGTGTGCGCATGTGTGTGACCAGTGTATGTGCATCTCTCCATCCTAGACTCTGTCCAGAAGACGCAGCCACCCAGTAAATCCAATGAATAACCGGAAGGAAGACATGGAGATCACGTCGCACTACCGGCAGCTCCTGCGCGAGCTGAACGAGCAGCGGCAGCACGGCATCCTCTGCGACGTGTGCGTCATTGTGGAGGGCAAAATCTTCAAGGCGCACAAGAACGTGCTGCTGGGCAGCAGCCGCTACTTCAAGACGCTCTACTGCCAGGTGGGATCGGGCAACACAATCATATGTCGTCATTAACATGATAAATTACACCACATTGCACTTTTCTGAGTGTATCATGAGGACCAGCAGTACTTCTTCAACACTGAACTGCATTCTTTAAATATTTTTAAATTTATCCAAAGCGACTTACTGTTTTTGCGCATCACAAGTGCAGGCGAATGTAGTGTTAGGAGTCTTGCCCAAGGACTCTTATTGGTGGTCCAGCTAGGCATCAAACCTCACTCTCCTGCTTGGAAGGCAGTGATGTTAGCCACTACACCAACCAAGCACTCGTTTATCATCGAAAAGACTTAGATATACTTAGATTCAGATATACTGGATTATACAGCCTGTAAACTAGTGTAAACCCATGTTAATTAAATAAAACAGGAATGTAGACTAGCATGTTTTAGTGCTAGTCTTTTAATAAAGCAGTGAAATTGAGTTTTATTAGAGACAAATATAAAATGGACCTTTTGATCATTGACAGTGGTCTCTTTCAAAAACCGCAAATGAGAGACCTTCATAAGAGACTATGGGTATTAACGACACAGTTACAAATTTTGATACACTGATTTAGATGTTCATTTTTTATGGTGTTTTTAATGGTGTTTTTTATGTGAAATCATTACACGCTTAAAATAATAATTCAGCAAAACATCGTAATTTACTCGATTTGACACTTTCCTGAGGTGTAGTCAATCAGCCAAAACATTTTTGGACACCAAACATGTCTTGGCTGATAGATCAGGGATGAGTGGAAAACTGCGTAAATTATTTTTCATTAATATTTTATCAAACAACGGCATGGTTGCTAGTAGCTGATTGGATTACCTTACTGTTTTCCTTATCCTTCGTAAGTTACTGTGGCATACTTTGATTTAAGAGATTTTTTCATGAACATAGTAATCATTTTTTGTCGGTGCATTTCCTTCCCAAACATCCCAAAAAAAAAAACTTCATCTCATGATACATATTGTACATTGTCAAAATGTTTTCATGTGTTATAATGTTACGTTTCTGGTGTATCACTCCCGATCCCTGTGGCAGGTGAAGAAGGGCACGGAGCAGCAGGCTACCATCACTCACCTGGACATTGTGACGGCACAGGGCTTCAAGACCATCCTGGACTTCATGTACTCAGCCCACTTGGCGCTCACCAGCAAGAATGTCATTGAGGTGATGTCGGCCGCCAGCTACCTGCAGATGACTGACATTGTGCAAGCGTGCCATGGCTTCATCAAGGCTGCGCTGGACATCAGCATCCGCTCCGAGCTGGCCGACGAGCTGGCTGATATCGAGATGGGGGTGGTGGGCTCGGTGGGTACCGGAATGGGGCCAGGCGGAGGAGGGGGCGTTGCCTCAGAGGCACTGGCCTCCATGATCTCAGCCCGCAGCTCCTCACCGTGGCTGAACCGTCGCACCAGTCCAGCGAATTCATCAGGGGACTCAGCCATCGCCAGCTGCCATGGTGAAGGCGGCAGCACCTATGGCAAGGAGGACCAGGAGCCTAAAAGCCATGACAGCCAGGAGGATGCCTGCTCGCAGCCACTGTGGCCCTCCGACTTCCGCTCTGTCCAGGTTAAAGAGGAGCAGGTGTCGCCCTCCAACGTGCGGGACGGGACCGGCGTGAGCCGAGGGGCACAAGGAATGCCCGGAGAGCAAGGGAGCGGAGGGGGGGAGGGGGGCTGGCAGGCGCCGGGCTCGGGCCGCAGGAAGAACCGGAAGAACAAGGACACGGTCAGGCACATCACGCAGCAGAATGAGGGAGACAGCCGGGGAGGATCGCCGCTGCCTTCCATGCTTTCCACAACCAACTGGAACAACTACAGCCAGGAAATTCCAGGTAGGACTATTAACTGTCTGCTTTGTAGAGGCAATGGGGCTGGTTATTCGAGCTTATTGTCTCATTCTTTGGAGGAAGATTGCTTTGGAGGACTTCAGCTGTTCGTTGGCATATAAAAAAAAAAAATTCTACCTCTTCATGTCTAATAGCTTGGCTTTACTGTTAGACCGTCGGAGGCATCATGCAGTGCTTTTTGTTTCTACCATGATGTCGGTGTACATGGCAGACATTGCTGGACAAATATAGTCAGCAAATCCCAAAGTAAACTCAGCAGCAGTGCTGGGCCATGAATTTAACTCAGTACCTACCGACATTAAAACAGCTGAATATTCTGCTTAGCTTGTTAATCAAAACTTGTGAATCCCTAAAAATGACCAAAACCTGCAAATAATAATAATGTACTCTGAAAGTTATGGCATACAGCTCACAATGTGTGACTTCAGAGTACATTATTATTATTATTTGCCGGTTTTGTTCATTTTTAGGGATTTATCATTCATACATTGTGAGTTGTATGCCGTAAATTCCAGTTAGGATGATTGTGGTTTTTCAGTATTCTCTAGAACTAGTCTAACAGTAGAACAGTGTAACATTAACCAGGAAAAATACAGTTTTACTTTAGTGTCAACTGTACCTAAGTTAGGTACATCATATACATGCCTAGGTATGTAGTTTAATGGGACGGGTGTTTTTTTTTTTTACCATTGTATGGTTGTATGGAGCCTTTACTGTATTGCTTTACTTTGTTTGCTATGATCTAAACCTTTTTTTGGTCAAATTGGTTGGACAGCAGACACAATATAAATCCTTTTTATGAAATACTGGACAACTACAGCTTCTTATAGATTGCGATGGGGAGTTTGGGGTTGAAAACTCATCTCCTCATTAATATCAGACACACACATGGGACAAGCGACAGCCTCATCAACCTAAAAACAAAAACGTTCTGTCGTCATCTTTAGGAATGAGAACGCACTACTTGTGTGAGCAGCATTTAGCCACTGCTGCTGATAGGTATGTAGATCATTAAAAGTGAGGCAACTGTAATCTCTGGTGTATTTGAGCAGGCTGTGAAATGGGCACACATACTCTTTAAGAAAACAGGATAATTGAATTGACCTTGGTGGCCGAGTGAGGATTAAGGTGTGTTGCGTATGTGCGTGTGTATGTGACTTGTGTGTGTGTGTGTGTGTGTGTGTGTGTGTGTGTGTGTGTTTGGAGGCTCCACCCCATGGGGGCTTTAGGTAAGGTCTTGTGAAGAGTGAGGAAAGAGGGAGG
>JBBIGA010000132.1:2862236-2882734 GCA_037576975.1 Alestes dentex | reverse complement strand
GCTTGTGCTCCAGGCACTTTGTTACAGGTTGGCAACATGTTTGCTCTGGACTATTGTATTCCTGTGTGGGTGTGTGTGCGTGTGTGTGTGTGTGTGTGTGTGTGTGTGTGTGTGTGTGTGTGTGTGTGTTCATAATAACAGAACCTTGAGTCCTCTAGAACCCTGTCCTTCCTTAAACATTTTACAGCACTATACACAGATTACAGTTTAAGAGCTTTTTAAAATATTTAGAGATGTTTTTCTGTCCTCCAACACTTCTCTCTCTCCCTCTTTCTCTCTCACCCTCTCTCTCTCTCTCTCTCTATCTCTCTCTCTCTCTCTGTCCTGTCTCTCTCTCTGTCCTCTCTCTCTCTCTCTGGTAATCTTTTGTGTGTTAAACTCCCAGTCTTTATCTTCTGTGTGAGAGAGGAGCATCAGAGGAAAACCCAGAGCTACTCGTACTATCCCTCAGGGCAGGCTTGGATATGTGTGTGTGTGTGTGTGTGTGTGTGTGTTCGAGTGTGTGTGTGTGTGTGTGTGTGTGTCCGTTCTCTGGACTGGATTAAGGCTTAATGGGCTCTCTTAAGGACGAAACGCAGTCGCTGTCACTCAGGCCAGCAGAGCTTTGTTGAGCAAACTCCAGCCAAAGGACAATAAGGAAGCATGTAAAGCTCTTTATCTGATTGATGCAGAAAATGCATTCTCTCTGAAGCCTAAAAAGTGTCTTATTTAGACACAGAGATATTAGGAAATATGATACAGAGACAGTGCCCAGTATGTATTTACTACAGATGGCACAGATCTGATATCCAGTATTGGGTCAGCAGCAGTAGAACATTCTGTTTTGAGTAAAGGAAAAAAAAAAAAAAATATTACAACATAATCTGATCACATAATAGAATCTGTAGTCTACTGATAGTAGAAGAACAATGAATATCCAGCCAAGCGCAATACAAGAATTCATTTCCTTGCTTTTTAACAGTCTGATTTTACACACATTTGCGTTATTTTTTAAATTTGTTTGTTCTGTGAGAAATTATCCCCTGATAAGATCCACTGTCATGTTAATTACTATGTAAACACTGTGCATCCAAGGAACCTTTGGACAGTAACTGTGTTTTTACCAGTAAAAGCGCGACACAAGATCTTGTGGACAAGACCGTTCCTGACAGAGTCAGAGGCTTGTTTCTCACAGATTAAATACGATAAAACTGTTATAACACCTGGGAAAATAGGCTATTATTGAAAATGTACACAATGTGTGGTCATAAAAAATGACTCTGAAATGTAGCAAGATCTGGCAAGTAGCCAAATTCACACTGCTTTTTGGTTGCAGTTATATTTAACAGGTAAAGAAGTTAGTGCAAAGCTGAGCGATGGAGAGAAATAAAAAGGATCACGTTCGGAAATTGGTTTAGCTGATTCCTACAAGACATAAATGGCCATTAATCTTTGCAAACCACGAATAAAAAAAACTCACTTTACTCATCATCATCATCAATCCTGAAGCTAATTATCTCTGAGAGTGTACTGGACCACTGAATAAGCAACAGAACATGATGTTGACAGTTTATTCAGTGAAGCAGCTGATTGTGATTTTAAAAGACTGGTATCCTGAATGTACGTCTGTAAAATCTAGCTGGACTCTTCTGTCTCCTTGTCTGATGTGTTATTACAGCACAGCTACATTTTTGGAACATTTGTTGTAAAAAGAGTCGTATAAACTGTAAAACTATTCTTTCCAAATCCAGTATCTTAATTTTTTAAAAATAAACAAAAAAAAACTTGGTTAATTACAAAATGTTAATAGTATTGTTTAAAAAAAAAAAAAGCCTAATACTTTTGCACAGGACTGTATTTATGAGCGTATTAGAGTCTTTGGTTATTGAGTGGTTTGAGCAAGCTATATGGTTGGTTTGTTTGACTTCATTTAAAAATAGCTCAATACATACATATAAATACCAGTTGACTTTTATATACAGCCAGCACTAGAAGTTTCTGTATCAGAAAAGGGGTATTTTTAGTATTCACAGATGTAGCATCAGCAATGTTTGCTTCGAAAAAGGCTATAGAACAGCAGAGATAATCTTCTTAAGCAAAAAATGCCTTAAAACACGTATTTACACAACCATAACTGCCCAACTTCTTATTAATTCCTAACAGAGAGGACCCACCAGCCCCGCTTAAACAAACAGCGCTCCAGCAGCCACTGAGCTGGAGACCCGCCTGCAGCACCAGCCACCACACTCCACTCCACGGCTTCAAAGTGTGTGTTTTTTAAATCCTGAGTAGAGGCATTGATTTAATCGAGCCGTGGGGTCGCGCCAGGTTGGCCACGACGGCTCGTCTGGCGTGGCGTTCTCCGCCTAGCCTCCGCTGGAAACTGATCTCAGGTCAGGCGGTGTGTGCTGTTGGCTTTAGGTGTGTATGCCTCCCTCTCTCTCGGGCTGATCTATAGACTGTGACAGCGAGCTGCCAACCTGTCCACCCAGCTGTCACCGGCAGCCTCTCAGGGGAGACGCGCGCCGAGTGTTTGTGAATTTGACACTCGCTGATACACACTCAGATGCCGGTTAGATCCTGCAGTGCGTGTGGGAGCCATATTACAGGGGACAGGCGCGGAAGTGAGATTGACGAGCGAGTTGATGGACTGGGGGCTTTTTATTGTGCTGCATTTTGCAAGAAAGTCAAGATGACAGGGAGGTGGCGAATTGATTTGAGTACGTTTGGGCATGTGCGTGTGCGTGTGTGTGTGTGTGTGTGCGTGTGTGTGTGTGTGTATGTGTGTGTTTGTTTATTTGTTTGCATACAAGAAAAACAAAACACCAGGACCAAAAGAGCCAAAACGCCAGGACCAAAACAGTAAGCTTAACATTGTAAAGCACTCTTTCAAAAGCTAAAAGCTTTTAAAACTAAAAGAGGAAAACCTTTAGCTTCTTGCCACGTACAGTTGCTGTCATAACCGTGTACCTGCAGTACTGACCAAGGGTGGTTGGATGTAAAAGTCTTAATGAACAGTCTACTTTCTCAGAAGTATAAATACAGTAAAAAAAATAAAATAAAAAAAATGCGAGTTTAATGGGAAAAATATACAAAGTTGCACAAAACAATTCACAAATACAACAAGCAGGGCCTAAAATCCAAAGAACCGTCCAGATAACGAATGAACAGGTAAACAAGGGTTCAAAACTGTAACTGGAGGAAATAACGATACAGAATCAGAATCAGAATATACCTCGCAAAGATCAAGCTTCTATAAATAGTTCAAGCTGATATCAATAACTAGGTGCGGGCGTGGAGAAGGAGGGCTGGAACACCAGGAAACCTGAGCACTGGTTGATGTAACCAGCTGGATGTGTGACAGTAGCTATATATTTGATTTACATTATCTAGCTAATTAATTCGGGTTAATTCAAATAACAATAGAAATGGATCATCTTCTGCTTCCAAAGACTCTGTGAGTATTTCCAGAGAATCCACACTGAGACGGTTCAGTGGGCTCCCAATGAGAAATACCTCAAGGAAAGGTATCAAGGTATGTACTGGGTCATAACTGGGTTCAATTTTGTTATCCAGTTAAACTCACAAGGACCACAATGCAATAAAAACAGCAGGTCTCAGAGTTTCCATACATTTTTCACGGCAAAAAATAAAGAAAATAGAGCTAAGCTGCAATGTTAGGTTCAACAAAATGGTCATTACAAAAAACTGTTTCAGTTTTTAAAATCATGTCTTTAAAATCGAGATTCAAGTTTAAGAAAAGTTTAGGGTTAAGTTTAGGGTTACTGGTTTTACATATGAGAAGCGCATGTTGCATCTGAAAGCCTCACCGCCTAATTTTAATTTTTTACACTATTTAGAAACACCACCTGCACTTTACATTGTATAAATGTTTTCATTTCACCAGTAAAAAATTAACATTAAAATTAAGAGTGTTTTACCTTTTCAGAGGTGCAGGGATTAGTTGCAAAACATTGGTTACAAACAACATGTGACATAAAAGGTCATGTGAAAACATTCGAAGTCAAACGGCGTATTTGATTGATTTGTGTGTGTGTGTGTGTGTGTGTGTGTGTGTGTAAATAGTAGTCAGAAAAATGTCTAATTCTCTTCCTAATCGTGCATTGTGACCCCAGTGTGGCTGTTATCCTGCCGGAGCCGTCCCACCATCTGGAAACTTCTGCCATTCAGAGAATCCACAATTAACATAATTACCAGAGACCAATTAACCTCGCTCTCAGCTTAAGATAAATTAGTTTGTGTGTGAGTGCGAACACATGCGTATACGTGTGAGTAGGTGTCTGTGCATGTTTCTGCAGTGTGTATCCTCTCAGTTCAGTGTGAAGCACTAATTTGTGCACATCTCAAATGCAGATAATACGCCACATGCATCAATCAAAACATTGCCCAGAGTTCATTCTAATTCTAAAGCAGTGCTTTTGTTGCTCACACTGCGATTTAAAAACACGAGGGTTCACCAGCAGACTTTCAGTCAATATAATAAGCGCAAACCAAGCATCAAGTGGGAGAGGACCCATACCAACAGTTTACTAATGACAGGAGCACGATTTCCAGTGATCTTTCAGGTTTTATTTTAATGTGCTTTATGGTATATGATTTACAGCCTGCTAGACGTACGGAGAATTTGAGTGATTCGCAAAAACTAGAGCCCACACTTGCTGAATAATTTGCCAAATTAGCTGCTGCCATTGTTGTTGTAGCTGCAGCTGTTCCAGAAAAACACCGAATATTGTAATGAACTGTAGTCCATTCGTCTCAGCTCATATTGTGTTTTGTGTGGCTTTGCGTGAGTGAAAAGTTGCAGGTGGCGGTGTTTCTGAGCACTTTTGGATTGTGTAGTGCAGAGTGGCCTCTCTTCTCCGTGCTCCTCTCCCAGGGGTGTGCAGAGGCAGGAGGGCGTTAGAGAGGTGAACACAGCACTTAGCAGCCCGCATGCCCTGCTCTGCCCCACATCCTGAGAGAGAGAGAGAGAGAGAAAGGGAGAGAGAGAGAAAGAGAAAGAGAGGTAGAGAGAGAGAAAGGGAGAGAGGGAGAGGTAGACAGAGAGAGAAAGAAAGAGAGAAAGTGAGAGCGTCAAAAAGAGAGAGAGATAAAGATAGAGAGAGAAAGAAAGAGAGAAAGTGAGAGTGTCAAAGAGAGAGAGAGAGAAAGAGAGAGAGAAAGAGAGAAAGTGAGAGCATCAGAGAGAGAGGGAGAGAAACAGAAAGAAAGAAAGAAAGAAAGAGAGAGAGAGAAAGTGAGAGCGTCAAAGAGAGAGAGAGAGAAAGAAAGAGAGACAGAGAGAGAGAGACAGAGAAAGAGAGACACAGAGAGAGAGAGAGAGAAAGAGAGACAAAAAACGAGAGACAGAGAGAGAGAGACAGAGAGAGAAAGACAGAGAGAGAAAGTGAGAGTGTCAGAAAGAGAGAGAGCATTACAGGACCTTTGAATGAGGTGTGTTCTATCAAAGCCAGAAAGAGAGCGAGAGAGTGAGAGAGACACAGAGACAGAGAGAGAGAGACAGACAAAGAAAAAGAAAGAGACAGAGAGAAAGAGTGTGAGAGAGAAAGAGAGAAAATGAGAGCATCAGAGACAGAGAGAGAGAGAAAGAGAGAAAGTGAGAGCATCAGAGACAGAGAGAGAGAGAGAAAGAGAGAGAGTGACAGGACCTTTAAATGAGGTGTGTTCTACCAAAGCCATTATGTAGCTGCTAAGCTCACAGGAGAAGGAGACGTTCTTCCTCATTTTAATGTATGTTAATGTTTACTTGAAGGCCCCTCTCTCTCTTTGTGCACTCTGTGTGTGTATTTCTCGGCAGCGATGTGGTCGAGACTCAGGCACTGAGGACAGTGTGGCTGCCTTATCTGATACGATTAGCATTGCTAGCCTAGCTAGCTCACTAAAGAAATTTAACGTAATTTTGGACCATTTACTCAGTGTAAAATGCCACTGGCAGTTTTGAATGGCATACGAAAAACAACAAGCTACGACATTTTGAATTGTCAGTGTTGACCTTTTGTAATAAATTAAACAAACCGATAATCCCTGATAGAGAAGTTTTGCTTGCTTGAATGTGTACATTGTTGCAAATCCAGAATACTTCCTTCATCTTACAGGTTTTGCCACTGGCAGACTCGCCCATTAAACTTGTGAAAATCACATTTCACATATATATTGCATAAAATGTTGCCGGGGATGTGAATGCGTTGAAAGTCTGAATGGGAAGCAAGCAGAACTCATGTCGCTAGTTCAAAGCCTTTCCCACTCTTAGGTGGACTGTCACATTACCCAAGTTGTCTAGTAGGCTTATCTCTACGTTGCTGTTTTGAACGAATGTGAGAGGATCAGTTCATCCAAGCGTTTATTTTTTTTTCTGGCACACTGAGATAATAACCACAGTGCATCTGGAGTTTAACTCTAAGAAGTGTCACTTTGCTTTACTTTTGATTTACAGTTCCTTTTATATGGAATTACTATGTTCAGTTCAACTCAAATTGCAGTTAAATAATTATCCTACTACAAACAAACAAAGTTTTTTGCTGAATTCCAACAGAGGTTTGAATGGAAGCTGTCCACATCAGTGAGTACAAGTGAGTAATAATTAAACAAAATGTACGAAGGCATATCAAGGCGTATCACAAGGGAAGTAGGAGGGTCAAACCGTTCACCCAGTAAAACTCAAAGGAGCACGATGGGATAAAGACTTCAGATTTTCATCAGGACTGGGGGATGAGACAACTAGGACTTCACACCCTCTCAGTCCTTCTGATGTTGACCATCTGAGCAGGGGTGCTAGTACACGCCTTTCTCTGGGCTAATCTGAGATCAGCTTCAGCGGTTCAGCTTGAGACAGGGGTGGAGCAAACTGGTCCCAGGCCAGTATAAAAGGTGCTCTTTGACCAAGCCAGCATTTAAGCCGTCCCACCCTGATCATGTCGTCTCCCTTAACTCCTTCTTGGAAAGGCTGTGGATATTAATGGACAGTTCTTTCGGCTGAGCTGGGATTCTTGATAATTAGATGCTCCTGTTAGACCCCGCCCACAAAAAAAAAAAAACTGTTTTGTCGTGAGACTGAGTATAGAGGGACGACTGGGAGCTGTGTGGATTACACTGATGCAGTTACTAATGAGTAAGGCGTCATAAGAAGACTGGAAAAGGGCAAAGGGCATGGTTTGTTAGAGATTAGAACATGACCCACCCTTGGCCTTATGACCTTTTCTAAGAGACGGGGGTTAGTGAATGGGGAGTAAAAACTGTGATGAGTTTGCTTTTGTTTGAAAACACTTATATCATGTTTGTGTTGTGCTCTGTGTGTGTCTCTGTGAGAGACGGCACTCTCAAGTGTGTACGTGTGTGATTTCATGAGGGAATTGGGAGTGCAGGGTGTGGGAGAAGAGTATTCCAGGAATCCATCCATGGTCTTGCTTTACCGGAGTGTGTTCCTCCTTTCAGAGCTCTTTTCCCAACAGCGCAGGTCTTCTAGAAAACACACACACACACACACACACACACATGCACACAAACGTCCCCGGATTCAAACTCGATTATTCATTTCAATGCAAAAACCCGTACCGAATCGTGCAACAGGACAGCGAGGAGTCTTAAATCTGTCCTTAGGCTCTGATTCGGCGAGCGCTCTGAAGCTGTGAAAATAAATACTGGCTTTACAACATCAACATGCAAAACTGTAAACCAGCCTCTTCTGGCACGTACCAGTAGGACGCTATTCATCCTTTTCATTCAGTATCAAGCCTTAAACAGCAGCGGAACAACCAAACAACTGGTGTAAAAAATTCAATCAAACTTTAGCCTTTTGTTAGCTAGTGTTACGGCGTGGGGGGGGGGGGAGTCCAAACGTGTTGACGTCCCGGACGGTCGAGAACAGAGCTTACCGTTCCGCACGGCCCAGCGTATCCACCCGCTCCCTTCTTCTCTTTCAGATGGACCCTGCGAATAACTTACCGTGTTTTTCGCAAGAACTTCAGCCGTCTTTTCAAAAACCCACTTTCTTTCACTCTCACACACAAAACGCGAGCGAGTGAGTACACACGCACACACATGTGGCCCTCCCTCGTGTGCGCACGTGGGTGGATGGAGAAGCGAAAAAGAGCGAGAGAGAGAATTCAACCCCTAACCCCGTTCCTCACGGAAAAAAAAAAAAAAAAAAGCTTATGTTTTTTTTTTTTCCCTTATTTTATTCTTTTATTCCTATCCTCCTCTACCTCCCTGGTTGTAAAATGAAGTGGCTGTATTTGGCCCCTGCTCCTCTCCTACCCCCCACCCACCCACCCACCCCACCCCTGCTGTGTGGAAGATGGCGGCTGCTCTGAGTGCAGGTGGGTGAGACTCCTCTCCTGTGCTCCCCAGGGTCTCACCGCTCCGACGGTGGCGGCGGCAGCAGTGGCGCCCACCGCCCTGGGGCACCGTTTGATAGCAAACGGGGGGCGTCCTCTCCTCCGTCCGCTCTCCTTCCTCTTCCTCCTCCGCCGGCTTCCGAGCCGCGGCCCCCGGGGGCCCCCCTCGGCCTGCCGCTGGCCAGGGGCTCCTCATACAGTCGCGACGCGGAGCAGGATCTGGAGCCCTCGCCCTCTGAGGTAAGTTCACCAAAGCAGTACACACAGTAAACGGACACACAGTCTCTTTCGCTGTCCTCTCACTCTCACTGTGTCTCCCTGTGTCTCAGCTCGGCAGCGCTGTGGTCTGTTGTGAAGAACTAAGAACACCGGGATTTGCGGTACCAACCTAGCTAGCACAGAACAACATAATTAAATGCTTAGCGAGATTAATAAGTGTAATGTTACATTCGTGGTTTGATTTCTCTTCAAAATGTACGACTCGAGACTTCAGATATCATCCTGAATCTAGAAAGAGTGAAACAGTACTTTTTTTTGCTTTCTAATTAAAATAGCTACCAGAGGAGGCTGCTCGAGTAGCACAATTTAATCTCTGAGAGATCACAAGTTAAATTCCTAGAGATGCCACAACCATCCAAGGCCCAGAGTCTCAGAGAACATAATTGGACAACTCCCACTGACTAGATTGGAGGCCTAGCTAGCTTTTTTTAATTAAGTTCTAGAATCTAAGAAGGACCTCGCAAGCAGTGCTGTACAGAAGTAGGTGTCAGTGTTACAGCATTACTTCTATTTCTTGATTGAAAAATTACGTGTATTATGTATCACTGTAAATTTTAAGCGAGTATGCAAATCCTATTTTATTTCTTAGAGGATACATAGCAGTGTTGCATATATAACCCCTGCGCAATTCAGACACTATATAGGAACTACATTCTTGCGCTGTACACTATTTACACAGAAGTAAAAAAAAATTCCCACAGTACATCAGATCACCCCATAAAAACACCTGAGTAGTGGGGATCCACAGAGCTGCGTTTCATTGCACTTCCCCGTGCCAACACACTTCTTGTCAATACGGCTAGTGCACTGCGATTTGAGACACAGCATTTATGTGGCATTCATGTGTAATACTGAACTGCCTGTCTTTTTTTTTTTTTTTTTTGGTCTTATTTTGTGTCTTTTGTCTCTTTCTCTGTTTCATTTCTCTCTCGTCAAAATGTTTCCCTGTATTTCTTGGCACCCCAGCTGCAGAGCACATGTGATTCCTAGCCTCTAGGAAAACTCAAGCAGGTCTAATACACCAGCCAGAGGGCCGCAGATAAGAAAAAGGGGAGAGGCGACGGTGGGAATCAATAGGGGTGGACAAAGAGAGAGGTTTTGTGTTTTCTTGCGCGAGTCCAGGAAATTGCATTCTCCCCGTGTGTGCTAAGGTGGCATTTGGTTTCACAGGACCTCCCTCCCAAGAAGCCACACCATCTCCGCGGACAAGCCATCTGTTGGGTTCGACTCTAGCATGTTGCTTTTACGCAAGGGAGGAGGTGGGGGGGGGAGTGAGAGAGTCAGAAAAGGAGGGAGCACTATAGGTATAGAGGTGGATAGGTCACACCTACGTACATTCTAAGAGCGAGGATGAGCAAACAAAAGTGTATCTGCACTGCCACCCCCTCCTCTCACACTCAGACACACTCACACACACACACACACACACACCTCTTTAAAAACAAATATTGAATATCCTCTTGTGTCATGAGACAGAGCATTCTGCTGCTCTCTCCACCTGCTGTGTATTCTGAAAGGCAACCGGGGAGGAAGAAGTCAGAGTATCACATTGACCATGCAGACCAAGGCTTTCACTATGAAGCACATCTTTTTCTTTCTGTGTCTTTGTTTTTCTTGCTTGACGTTTTTTTTCCCCCTTTAACTATATCAGTTTCTTTCTGTCCGAGGGTCCTTTCCGTTTAATTTTCTTTTTCATTTGTATGTGTGTGTGTGTGTGTGTGTGTCTGTACAGGACATGAACCTGCATGCCTCAAGAGTACACTCCATTATACAAGATGTGTGTATAGCAGTTAACTTTAACACATGTATTCTTACAGGAGGAGATGCAAGAAGACGAAGACAGTCCGAATAGCAGTGCAGGTATGTGTGTGTGTGTGTGTGTGTGTAAGCTGTTCTTGCCTCTCATACCTTATCTGGCCCTCTCTGCATGACTGGCTGTTGTTTTTCACATACATAAGCTCATCTCCCAGTGTTAGTTCTCACCCCTCTCTCTCTCTCTGCCTCTCTCTCTCTCTGCCTCTCTCTCTCGCCCTCTTGCAGGCCTGGAGTGCATCCAGGCCCCTATAGAGGAGGATCAGATGGTGGAGGAGCAGCGTAGTGTGTGTGTGGCGGAGGTGCGGGCCGGAGGGCTAGCCTGCTCTCTGTGCAAGCAACTGTTTAGCAGCCTGCTCCAGCTGAGGCAGCACGAGTACGGCCACACGCTCTCGCTCATGGCCCTGTCTCTGGACTGCCTGGAGCCGCAGCGCCCCCTAATGGCCGCTTCATCCTCCTTGGAGCCTCCCCCGCCACCGCCGCGCTACCACTGCCCGCGATGTCCGGCCAGCTTCACGCTGAAGTCCAACGCTGACCGTCACGAGAAGACCATCCACTTCAAGCGCAAGTTAATGCGCTGCCCATACTGCCTCAAGCACTTCCGCGACCGCACCGACCTTAACCGCCACCTGTCGTCCGTGCACTCCAGCGAGCGCGTCTACTCCTGTCCCGTCTGCACCCGAGCCTTCAGCACACAGAAGAACCTGGCCACCCATGCCAAGGTCTGCTGCCAGGCAGGGGCCGCCCCCATCGAGCCACTCTGGACCTCCCACACCCTCAGGGAAGATGTCCATGCTGACCTCAGGCATGACCATAATGCAGACTGAATGCCAGCTCTTCGGTGTACCCAAAGAGCGAAAGGTCCATTCTTGACGGGCCTTCTGTTGTGTTCGGACGGTTCTCTTAAACCTGAAACGCCATGAATTTACAAGTGTATTACAAGAACGTTATCATTTGCCCAGCCGGCAGGGTCATAACTACCAGTAACCAACCCGAATTCTGAGTGACGGTAATTTACTAAATTTATCACCAGCCACTGCATTCTCTAGACCGAGCTGGCAGGAGTCCATCCTTTATTAAATCGCACGATAAATTTAACAGGACCGTCCGAGTACACGTTGAGCCTAGTGAAGTGTGGTGAAATCCCTGCTCAGACACACCGGACATAATCCAGCAGTTTGTTACCAGGATTCATTGGTGTGTTTGTGCTGGGCTCTGGGAATTGAGCACCCTCCCTCACTCTCTCTGCTCTTTAGTTGCCTAAACCTTCGGTTTGACCTGTAAGTTCTAATGAAGGTGCTGGAGCATCTTCGGCACCGTCACAGTATCTACTCAGGGGTCCGTTAGAGAACTGATGCCTATTTGCGGCTAGAGCACTGATATTTGTGCAAGGTTTGCTATGTATTTGTACAAGATGTATACAAGCTTGGGAACATAAATGTACAAAATTGTGAATATTTGTGAATTAAACTTTATATTATGTATCTGTGAATATTTTTATATGATAACCGGTCATGCATCAACCACGATAGCTTTGGGTGCTGAGCTTCCTATGAACTACTATGCAAAGGCAAAGACGAAACATTCACCTTATCTCACGCCCGTGCACCTTGCGTTTGTGCACCGACTTCTTTTTATACTACTCAGTAATCAGACAAGAGAACACAGTGATCTCAGCATAACACAGGCCAGTGTTTGGGTGGCTCTCTTTCTCACACCCTCATCTTACTCATTGTAAGAATGCAAAACAGCTTCTGTCGCAGTGTTCCAGTAAGTGTCACGTCTCTTTTTTTTCTTCTTTTTTTTTTGAGACAGGGATTAAGCTTAGTCTTGGACCGGACTGGATTTCGGATAGAGATTTTTCATTTGAAGGAAAATATAGTACACAGCTAGTCTTAATCCCTGTCCAGGAAACTGGTCGATGTCGTGTGTTTGAGAACTGCTGGTTTCTTTTCCGTTAAGCATCACTTTCCTGAAAAGGGATGCCCTACTCAAGCGCACCGTGACACTGCCCCCTACAGGAAGAAAGTGTAATCTCATTCCTCCACCTACAATTTAAAAATTGAGTGGAGCTGGATGATCAGGGATGAGGAGGGTTAGGGGTAGACCTTAAATCCCTCAGCCAGCAATGTCCTCGCTGTAAGCCTCTGTGTGTGTGTGTGTGTGTGTGTGGGTGTGTGTGTGTGTGTGTGTGTGTGTGTGTGTGTAAGCACAGCTGAATAATGTCAGTAATTGGCTCAGCTTGTGGCCCTCACCCTGGTTCACCCTCGACCTCTGAGATAAAGAGGATGTGGGAGGAGAGAACTAGAGTCATTAAGGTCGCGGGTGCCCTGCTGACCTCCACAAACCTCGCTGACCCTACAATAGAGGTTATGTCGCAGCCACACGAGGGAAGGGGGGCAGAGCACAGGGCTTTTAGGGGAAACGGTGGCCCAGTTAGCCCTAATTTTGGCATATTTTTGCATACTTTTGGAAAGAAGGGCTGCTTTGGATCAAACATTTTATCTCTTTTCAGTACCTTGAGTGAGAGTATTGTTTTTGCCCGATGAGTTGCTTTGTCTTGAGTGGTTAGACCACAAACATGTGAGCACTTTTAGTTTTTGGGTTTTTTTTTTTTTAATAATTATGTTGACCAGTAAACTCTTTACCTCTAGAGGAGATTTCTGTGTCCTGTGAACCCTTAGCATATAAAACTTGACGTGATTTTCACTGGCAAAACTTTTGTCTTTCTCCAAACAGAAAGCCATAATCAGTAGACGCATCAGTTATTCCTTTTGACTGGCTGTTTGTCGTAATGCAGGAAATGAAATTCAGCAGTAATTGTACGTTGAGCTGCACCATTAAAGAGCTCCAGTGTGAAAATGGGACTCAGTCCCATATTTACAGCTACCTCTCTTCCTAGAGCATTTCACTACTGGAACATTCTGCCGGGTGTCCAGTCATTGACTCTGAATGGGATGCTGTGTCTTGGCAAAGCCATATTTGCATCACACAGCTCTGTGTGGATGTGTGTTGGGAAAGATCCTAACCAGTCGCAAGCCTGCAAACTGGGACTGCCCTTTAAATCCAAATGCGTAAATTAGAAAGAGTATGAAATATCATTTTATAATGGTGTAGTCCAGGTGGATACTGTGGTTACAGAGAAGGCGGGTCCTTTCCATGTCTGTCAGTGGCTTGCCCCCGCTGTTCGGCTGTGCCGCATGTTTGCTGTGTTTGACTTGTGTATCATATGCAAAGGAATTATGAGAATTATGGAGTATTTAGAAGCTAAATCTGCCAAGGAACTCACTCCAGATCACAAAATGGTGCAACAACTCCTCTCTGAGTTTATGAAGCTGGTTCTAGTCTGAATGTCGGATGTATTTTATGGAACTCGCATTTTTCAACTACTATGCAAAAAAAAAAAGAAAAGAAAAAAAAGATGAGACCTGTACTTTCGTGAAAGCTCCCGGTGTGTTCTCCTCAGGGAAAGAAAAGACGGATCGGCTCTCCGTCAAGTTTGTCTTTAAGCGAATGAAAACCACGCTGATGTGAAAAAGCCCTTAGGGATCTGTGTGTATGTGATGCAGCAATCAGTGCTCTATTGTTTGCACTATCTTTTGTTAACAGAACAAAAAATGTAAGTTTTCATACTGAATGCAGATTTATCATTATTATTTTTTTCTTCCTAGAAATTGTATGAATGGTTGTTTATATTATTGTGGTCAATAAATTTTCATGTAAAGCTTCAACAAAGCTTTTTTTTCCTTCATTTTTTTTTTTCCTCCATTAAGAAAATCCTTTTTTTCCCCCCCCGAATCCTTCAGCCTGTGAACGTGTTTAGTGAAGAGCACTTTTGCCGTGAAAACGGTCGACACGTCGCCCGATTCTCAACCTTGCGTTCCACACATTTTCTGTCACAGAGACCAGAGCCCTTCTAACGGCGAGCAGGACCGGGCTCTGCGCTGGAGCTGCTGTCCTCATCTGCTTATTAGCACTGCCGGTCTAGACCATCGGCCTAATGCGATTACAGCTATTAGAACGGGAAAAGTACAAAGCAAGCACACACTGTTTGCTCTGTACCCTCTAAACTCGGCAAAGCAGTATCAGAGATCAGCCTTGCTTTAATCCGGTCTGTGCTGGTTACACCATCTACCCCAGTCACCCCATTCAGCAGGCGACAGGGAGATGTGCCGCTATTCTTCCATATTTATATCTTTGTCGACTTTCAGTTTTTCAACAGTGTGGCCGAACGTGCCTCAGTGTCGTAGTGGTTGCTAAGGAAACAGTCCTTTAGGACTGGTGTTGGTAGCTAAGGGAAGGTGAGCTTAGCTCAGAGACCTCCATTAATATTTCTCAGAATGGGTCGAGCTTGCAAGGCTAATGTAACGACTCTATAGAACTTGGAGAGACCACGGGTGTCAAATGACTGCATGTGCCCGTTCATTAAAACGTGTTAGACAGCTGATAATAGCTCTTGCTATTGTCAGTTTGCATTTGTGTCTGTACGGTATGAAGTGTGTAAGAGCACCGCCTCATCCGTGTCCGTATACGGACCAGTTTTCCAGACAGATGTCTTTTGTACGGCTGTGTAAGTTTCATGAACACAGAAGGATTCTGTGATCTCAAAGGGTAAGGAAGCTCAAAGTAATAAAAAAATATAATTGGTTTCCTCAAACCCCATGTGTAGTCATCTATGTGTTTTGCTCCTTTAGATTATTTTTGCTTTGGTTTCTTTTTGTTTAAAGCTAGAGCCACAAGAATGGTGTTGCTAACAAAAAAACTAGGAGCCAATAGTCTCCCGGTTTGTTTCTGCAAAAATACATCATCAACCTTCTCTGCTCAAATGGCATCCAAACATTCCAGTAAGAGCACAAAGGCTCGTGGGTACGGTTTAGGACACGGTCCTCCGCTTTGTACATTTCAGCTCTGGTCCTGAGCGCAATGTAGTCTTGTTCCTTTTTATAACTCTCAGTAAGTTGTATTGTGTCTTAAAACCACATGGACAAACTTGCTCTACATTAATGAAGATCTGGACGTTGTTTCAGTGGGTGGAGAGAAGTTTTGTGATGCATTTTTAAAGAAAACCATTAAGACCATTTAGGGTCACCCCAGAGTTCTAGGATTTGTTAACAATATTAGTGTCGTAGCTGTTCTAAAGAAACAAATTTTGGATACAGAAAAAATGTCTTTGCAGCTAAAAATTGAAATGTAGAAGTTTGTTGTTGGGTTTTTTTTTGTTCAGTTTCAGCTTTATTTATCATATGCAAGTTAGCACAGGGACAACATTGCAATGAAATGTGATGTATACCCTACCCACACAATGACAACTGTCCATTAGATCTTTCTGCACAACCAGGAAAGTGAAGTTGTGAGTATATAATACTTCTTGCTTACTATACCGCCTTTGGTAATCTTTCCTCTTTCTCTCTGTAGTAAACGACTTCACGGTAATCAGGAAGAAATTCAAGTGCCCGTACTGCAGCTTCTCTGCTATGCACCAGTGCATCCTGAAGAGGCACATGCGCTCACACACAGGCGAGAGGCCCTACCCCTGCGAAATCTGTGGGAAGAAGTTTACCCGCCGTGAACACATGAAGAGGCACACACTGGTGAGTAATGCAGGGCACAGGGGAGTCAGCAGGGGGCAGCAGCGGGGTTCCGGTGGACACTGCAGGTGCAGTCGCTGATAGGTCGCAGGCCCTCTTAGTCACTGGGGTTTTGTTTGATCTTGCCAGTTTACTGTGGGTAAACGTTTTTCATTTCATTCCTTCATTTGATTTCATTTCATTACATTTTCCTGTGGGCTCAGTAAAGTTCCCTGATTCTGACAACATTACCAGTGGACGCGAGCAAAAAAGTATGACACTGATATCGGGAAAATATTTCATTTTTCTGATATCTTCTGAATTGAATATATACAAAAAGAGCTAGTGGTGCCGCATTAAAGAAATACTGAGAAAATGCTGAAATGCTTTTTCTTCAACTGTACGGCCTGTTAAAGAGGACTTGTTATGCTCGTTCTGTAAAGAAACATGCAGTCTGTCAGGGTTTTTGTGACATATTGTGATGACCTGATCCTGAACATCATGATAACGAAACGTATTGCCAACATATTGCCAGCCCACTGGAAGAAGTCATGAGTGCTACCCTTTCAGGATATTCCCAAATTCTCTCTCGAAGTCCTCTCCCAAACACACTTTTCAGCTCCTCCCCCCTGCTCTTCCTGCTGAGTCTCCTCACAGAAAGAACACACACGCTTTGGCATTCGTTTCTGAGTGTAATTAATCCTTAGAACGTGAGCAGCACGGATCTGTCATGCTGAGCTTCGTTTGGTGTTCCTGTGTCACGTAGAACCAAAGTTACTGTAATTGAAAAACATGTAATGATAATAATAAACGCTGCTGGGGTTTTAAAAATGGCATCGCACGCAAAGGATCATGAAGAAAAAACATGAATAAATTTCTTTTAGTTTAGATCTTAGAAACAAACAGAAAAAACGTCTTTGAACAAGTGGGTGGGGAAAACCTGCAGAGGAAGGGGGTCCGGAGAGCGGCCGAGCGGCGGCGCGCCGAGAGAAAGAACAGCAAACGGGGAGCGTGTAGGAGAACAAACACCGCTTTTACACTATTTTACACTGATTATATTTACTGATATACTCTCAGTGCCAAGAGTTAACAGAGTATGCCTGTCAGCAAGAGTATGAGCTTCTTAATTTTTTTAAGTGGGGAAAAAAAACCTAGAGTTAATGCTTTGTTGAAAGTCATTTTAGCTTTGGGACTGCTGCAGGCTTTTTAGTTTGTTTAAAGCAATAGTATCCAGCATTTCATCGTTAAAGGTAAATGATTATCCCATGTGACAAAGACAGATCAGGAGAGGCTGTAACTCTGCTGAGCTGCACAACTCGCATATTAACTTCCGTCCCGCAAGGTGGCTAAACATTTCCTAATTCTAATTATTGATTGCAGGTATGTATCACTAATGCTAGCTAGTCAGTGGAACTTTATTTAGCGACTTCGTGTCTTTGTGATAAAAATGTAAAAAATAATAATTTGGGGACAATATGCCAAAGGGAACCTTTGATGGGCTTAGCTGAGTGCTTCCCACCACACCATCACTATAGTTCATACTCTATACGGACAAAAGTATTGGGACGCCTTACCATTTCACCAAAAGAGACTTCAATGACACTGCATTCAAATCCACAGACTTTAAAATGGAGTTGGTCCCCCTTTGCAGCTCTAACAGCTTCCACTTCTCTTGGGAGGCTTGAACACAAGATTTTGGAGTTTCTGTGGGAATGTGTGTCCCTTCACTCTGTAGAGCATTAATGAGGTCATGCGCTGATGTTGGACGTGAAGGTCTGGATCACAATCTCCGTTCCAGTTCATCCCAAAGATGCTGGATGGGGTTGAGGTCAGGACTCTGTGTGGCCAGTCAAGTTCTTCCACACTGAACTCCTCCAGCCACGTCTTTATGGAGCTCGCTCTGTGCACTGGGACACAGTCATGCTGGAATAGAAAAGGTTCTTCCACAAACTGGGTCCAGTTGGAAGCATGGCATTGTCCTAAATCTCTTGTTCTGCTGAAGCATTAAGATTGACCTTCACTGGAAGTAAGGGCTCTAAACCCTGAAAAACAGGTGTGTCCCAATACTTTTGTCCATATAGTGTATATTCAGGCAAAACCACTCTTTATATATTTCACTCAAAACCAAATGTATTGCTCCCTCTACATTTTAACACCTTTTCATGTTCATGATTCAATGACGAAAAATATCTAATGACCCCCAAAAGTTTCTGAGGGAATAAATCCCAGGAATGCAGTGATCCAGATGAAATTTCAGAATTAATTAGACTATAGCCATTTAGTGGATATGTTGAGATTAGATTTGGCTCCGTTTGAGCAATTCAGAAAAGGAGGTGGTCTTACCCTGGGGGTTTCTTCCCTTAATCTACCCTTTATCTTTATCTTTCCAAATATAATACATTTCTCATTTCTCTAACCCACATTTCATACAATGTCTTTTTTGTGCAAGCATCACTACAAATGAACTGTTTTTGTTTTTCATGTCTATCACCCGTAGATCCTCCTAGGATACATGCATTAGGCTTTTTTCCAAGCTCTTTAAAAAAGTAGGTTCCATAGTTTACCATACTTTATGGGCGGGGGTGGGTACTGCTGCCCGAGTACTGCAGGTACTGTCCCCACACACTGCCCCCTGGGTACTGCAGGTACTGTCCCCACACACTGCCCCCTGGGTACTGCAGGTACTGTCCCCACACACTGCCCCCTGGGTGCTGCATCACTGGCTGCCCACTGCTTCACTTATTGAATGAGTGAAACTGGTTACATTTGTTAAATGGGTTGAATGGGTTAAATACAGAGAAAGAATTTCACACTGTGTGCTGTGCTATGCTATAAGAGGCACTTTACTTTGAGCTACACATTGTGTTTCCTTAGAAGTGGCCAGTTCTTACAGAGGATCAGAGCAGTTACCTGATATTTCTCCCTCTCTCTGAATTACCTTTTCTCTCCCAGGTGCACAGCAAGGACAAGAAGTACGTGTGCAAGGTGTGCAGTCGTGTCTTCATGTCGGCCGCCAGCGTGGGCATCAAACACGGCTCCCGGCGCCACGGGGTGTGTGCGGACTGCTCGGGTCGGGGCATGGCCGCCCTGCTAGACCAGAACGGCGAGGACGCCTCCCCAGAGGAGGAGCTCCTTTACCCAGGCGACCATCGTTTTCCCGGAGACCACCGATTTCCCGATGATGGTGCCGACGGTGAGGAAGAGATGATGGCAGAGGCCGAGCTGATAGGAGAAGGCGAGGAGGAGAGCAGTAAGTGGGCGGCAGACTCAGGGATGTCACAGCGCGATGACGGCGCCATGGACGATGGCAAGGAGGAGAGCGACTCGGCCCAGGAGGGCGAGGCTCGGGCGGGCAGCGAGAAAGACTTTACGTGGATCTCTTAGTTCTAAGCCAGGGGGCCTGGTTCAGTCCTGAAGCACCTGTTTCCCCTTCTGCCGGGGTGTGTGCTCGATCTGAGGTGCCACAGTCAGATCGCTGTGTGTGGAGAGAGCCACACACACACACACACACACACACACACACACACACAAAATCACAACCACACAGATCCTAGAAATGGAGGCAGGGCTGTCAGAGAAGAATGAGTAGTCCTCTCCTCGTGACCCTGTGCCTGTCTGGCCCGGGCTTTTGCTTTGTCTCCTTTTCGTCTCTCGCCAGGACCACATGGGTTTAAACATTGGTGTTTTATATATATATTTTTTTTCCTGACCAGAGAGATTTGAAGTGTCTTAGATGTGCTGTTAATCAGTAGATTACGCTAACGGGTCAGAGAAAGGAAGCATACGACCAGTGTGCTCTTGCCATGCAGTCACCAGCGGGTGCTGTCTTATCTATTGCAAAGCTGTACATGTCAAAGGACTTTCAGCAGTTTTTTTTTTTTTTAGCACATTGTTTTATGCGAAGAAAAACTGCCACAGACTTGCACTTTAACAAACATTTACTAGATTCCTATCAATTCTTTGTTTCTGTGGTTTACATTTTTATTCCAATTTACATAGACAAATATGGTGACCGCACCTACCTTTAAATATATGTGTCCTCATGACTGTTATATATGAATATTTGTGCAGAATTTGCTGATTATAAT
Organism: Alestes dentex; assembly: GCA_037576975.1. Lineage (NCBI taxonomy): Eukaryota > Metazoa > Chordata > Actinopteri > Characiformes > Alestidae > Alestes > Alestes dentex. The sequence continues at coordinate 2,862,655 of JBBIGA010000132.1, read as the reverse complement.
GTATGCCTTTTAATATTTTTCTTCCTCTGCCACTTAAGTTTCCGTAAATTGTGTACACGCAAGAACGCATCCATTCGATGGCTTCGTGTCGGTGAAAGAAAGACAATGGACGGAAGAGATGGAGAGAACACTATGCAGAAATTCATCTTTCTAGTTCTCAGCAATCTGCTTCTGTACTAAAAGAGGAGTCGCAAAGTGTTTTTACAGAGAGAGAGAAATTATTAGGGTATATATTATTAATGGGAATATTACTTTTGTCCTTCTGTAATATTTCTGTATAACTTGCATTCCATATCTCATTACTGGGGAGGAAGGCTTAATTTATAAAGGGAATATCGAGCAGGAGGTGTGTGTGTGTGTGTGTGTGTGTGTGTGTGTGTGTGTGTGTGTGTGTGTGTGTGAGAGAGAGAGAGAGAGAG
>JBBIGA010000132.1:2841043-2862136 GCA_037576975.1 Alestes dentex | reverse complement strand
TTTTTCCTCGCCTCTGTCGCCTTCGGCTTACTCACTAGGGGCTCGGACCTGGACTCTGTAAAGCTGCGTTGTGACAACCTGGTTGTAAAAAGCGCTATACAAATAAAATTGAATTGAATTGAATTGAATTGAATTAATCGCTGCAAATGGATCAATACGGGACAGCTGTGTATCCATTATCACGGAAACCTGGGACCACGACTGCGTCTCAGGTAAGAAAAGGGGTAGTAACATCCTGGATCAGTTGTACTCTAACATTAGAAACACATAAAGAGCTGTACCTCTCCCACACCTTGGCTTGTCCAACGCCATCAGTCTACCAGTCATGCCAGCATACACCCCCATCAGGAGCAAACCAACTCAGTCTCCAGAACCATCCAGATCTGGCCTGAGAGTGCTCTTTCCCAACTCCAGGACTGTTTTGCATGAACCAACTGGGAGGTGTTCACACACCAGGACCTAGAAGTCTACACTGTAAGTTGTACTCTTCTACATCAGCAGCTGCATAGACCAGGTCATGGTTAAAAAACACATCGAGCTTTCCCCAACAGGAAACCTGACAAGTGAGGTCCAGTGAGGTCCAATGCAGCTAGTTCAAATCTCACAAGAGGCATCAAAGCAGCTAAACAGGACTATAGGGTAAAATTGAGGGCCACTTCCAAGACAGCAACAGGAGGCAAATGTGGCAAGGACTCCAGCATCTAAACAACTACAGATGCAGCCCCACCTCTATATCAGGCCACTCTGCTTTACTGTCAGAGGAACTTAACTGCTTCTTTGCATGTTTTGAGGTACCTCCACCCATGTCCACATAGCCCCCTGTAACAACTCCCCAAGCACTAGCTGTACAGGAACACACAGCGAGGAAGCTCTTCAGAACAGTGAATCCAGGCAAAGCTGCTGGTCCACATGGAGTATCTGGAAAAGTACTCAGGGCCTGTTTCTGTTTTTGCAACACACACACACACACACACTATTTGATGATTGTTTTTTCTCCGGGTGGATGTGGTGCTGAGAGAGGCAATAGAGCCAGATTTGTCTGCCTGGGGTCCAGAGGGGGGTGGCAGGAGACAGATAGAGAGAGAGGAAGAGAGGGAGAGAGGGAGAGAGAGGAAGAGAGAGAGAGAGAGAGAGAGAGAGAGAGAGAGAGAGGGACTGTGTTCTACACATATCAGTAGAATGCATGTTGGCGATGGTGACACTGTTAAAGATGAGACACTTTGGCAAATATGAATTTAAGTGAAGTCGCATTTTACTGCTGTAGATTGTTTTTTGAATCTCTGGCTCTTTCTCTCACGCGTAGTTTACACTTCCTCTCAGTCTTATCCGTACCGAAGTCACTCTCTGCCTCTGGAATCTTGAAACCTCTTGTAAATCGACACGGAGAAACCACGCCTTCCCCCAAACACGTGTAATATTCTTATTCCGCATCGGGGATCAGAAACATATGCATCGGGATGTTTGATCTGATGTTTGATCTGTACAATCTTCCTCTTTTTTCTGTTCTCTTCTTTTCCTTTCTTCCTTTCAGCCTGTTTTCTCCTTCTCTCATTGATATCGGTTGAAAAACAATGAAACGTGTAAAAGGTTTTTGTGTTGAAAGTCCATCAAGTCTGGCGCATGCTGTAAAGTGAATTTTGTCAGTTTATTTTGTTCGATAGGTTATTTATTAAGTCTTCTCTGCAAAATCTCTTTAGATATTCCCTCCCTTCTGTTTGACTACTTACAAGGGCACAAACAGTGAAAACCTGGGCGTGCGTGTGAGTGTGTGTGTGTGTGTGTGTGTGTGTGTGTGTGTGAGAGAGAGAGAGAGAGAGAGAGATTTTTGTGAGAGATTTTCAATGTCTGTGCCAACATTTAAAAATGGGAATGAAATGCTTTATCACTTACTATGATTAACAAATTATAATTCTTATTATCACTGATATTGTTATTATTATTATTATTATCATTATCATTGTTATTATTAAGTGCTGGATGCTAAGCTTTATTGTGACTTTCATTTTGCTCTTTTATTTCTTGTACGAGAGCGTAACAAAACTCAAATTTGCCTTCTTTGTGGACAGTAAGCCATGTGGCTTTTTCGAACCAGTTCTATTGTGCCAGTTCTGTGCATTTCTGTTCGATATTTTCCAGTTGTGTTTTGATTTTAAAGAGAACGGAGAACTCTGGAGAGGCTCGCGAGTTCAGACGTTGTCAGAAAGGGACATTACCGCACATGCTTCTATATTACTGACGTACACTAAGTAATGAATATTATACCAAAAAATAATCTAAGTATACTTTGTATACATTACATGAAGTGCTTTTGTTTCCAACAGTTCGTGTGCAGGTGCAAAGCTTTGAATAGTGATTTTTCCTTATTCATTTATCTTTTTTCTTTCACTAACTTGAGAATGCACAGATGATGTTTGGTGTCATTATTTTAATGAAGGGCGCTTTCGAAAGTACTTCTGGGTTTTTTTTGTTTTGTTTTGTTTTGTTTTTTTTTTCTGTTTTTTTTCCTAAGAAAGAAAAAAAAAAAAAGCAGCTTTAATTCTGTCGCTCTCAGAGACACGCTCAGAGTTTCATTCACCTGTGTTACTGTACGCTGCCACCGCGGATGCAGAAGAGTGAGGCCTGGCGCTGGCTCGGGGGGGATTGTCGACAAATGTACATTTGAGTTGCTCTTCGGTGAGAATTCCTACACGTCTGTGGACCTCAGATCCCATCAGCCAAAGTGTGTCGGCCATTCGTTCCACCCAAACGCCTCCGAAACATGGGACATTTTGCTCGTTTTTGTTTGTTTAATTTATTGTGTTCTTAACCTTTAAATGAAATAAAAACCGGTTGAAATTTACAGAAAGGAACATGCATGGCATCATTTCCGTATGCTATAAATAGAACCGCCCTGCCACATGGAGATGTGTCTTTAAGCCGGGGCACTGCTTCTGATAGCGTGATCAAATCAAGGCTATAATGAAGTCATCGCCCGGTGCTCTTACAGGGTGCTCTCCTTTCTCTTCTCGCTGGCGTAGAATCAGGATCGTTCTGAAATGTGCCTAACTGTATTTATGTATGCTTGTCTATCTGTGTGTGTGTGTGTGTGTGTGTGTGTGTTTGTGTGTTTGTGTGTGTGTGTGAAAAGTGAGCATGTATGCCATGAACTCAGATCACTTTTATTTTACAAATGTGTGGCCCATAATTGAAGAGCAAATTTCCAAAACTCACTCAGTCCAAAAGCTTTTTTTTCTTTTTGCTTTTTTTTTTTCCGGAAAATCGCGTTTTACTCGTTTTACCTATTGGAAAGCAATTCTTACAGGAAATAATTTTTTTAATTGAATTTTTACAGTTACTTGTCTTTTTTCAATGTCTGTTTCTAAAGTGCAACTCCTTTTTTTTTTCCGGAAAATCGCGTTTTACTCGTTTTACCTATTGGAAAGCAATTCTTACAGGAAATAATTTTTTTAATTGAATTTTTACAGTTACTTGTCTTTTTTCAATGTCTGTTTCTAAAGTGCAACTCCTGCACTTTTGTTTAAAAAATGTAATGAAAACAATTTTTAAGTGAATCGATATTCAGTTTCACACAATTATGTACAAGTTTAATATTTATACCCGACTACGTGACGCAGCATAGAGTGAATGACTGTTTATGATCTACCGCCTGGGAGACCTGGGTGAGTAAGTCCTGCTCGCGACTGTAAGGGTGGACTGAGTGAGTTTAGGAAATTCTCCTAATCTAAACCGTGTATTATGCAGGACTGAGTGAGTTTTGGTCAGTTATACTATCGCACATAAAGAGGTCATGTAAAAATATTCCAATAGTAGTGTTGCCTACAAAATCACAAAAAATGGACCGAGTGAGTTTTGGAAATTTGCTCTTCAATTTGTTTTCCAACATGACAAGTTGCTCACGCCGGCTCTTGTGTATTTTTGTGTTTGTGTATGTTTTTGATTTGTGTTGCGCTGGCCTTTTCTGCTCATCTGGTTTTGTCTGTCAAACCAAAGCTAGATTTTGTCTAAACACCATATATGATTGCAAAACTGGAACATTTGTTAAATTGTGTGTAGTAAGTTTACAGTGTGGGTAATATATGAATCATAATGAATCGTCATCCAAAAAATCTTCAGGCTGCACGTCTGAAGGTTAACTACGAAGAAATGATGGAGCCATAATTATGGTCAGATCTAGAGATTATTTAAGATTTTTACTGTTATTTTTGTTGTTAATTAAGACTGTTGTGCATACATCCATATATAAAGAACAACATTATCAGACCTAGATATTATTTATTGTTTCACAGTATTTCAAGTTGCCTTTAAATGGGATGAGCTGCGCTTGAAGTTGCTGTGATTGCTTTGGAATTTGTCACAATTTGGTCATAAAATGTTTGCAATGCAGGAATGTTACAAGGTTGGTGAAGCAATTTCAGTTTATTGGGATCTGAAGCCAGGGATAAAGGCTTTATGCTGATTTTTTATGTCAATAAACCTTTGTTAAAGTCAAAGAACACAGTTACTCCCACTTTGCGTTTCGCTGTGGTCTTAACCTCTTGCTGAGACCTGAGTAGTATAAATAGCGTGAAGAAATAATTCTGGTCCAATTCAATAAACTTCACGTTTGCATTTGCAAATACAGTTTTCGTTTTGTTTTCACTGTTTATTATATGATTTGTAGTTTAATAATTACAGTTTATTGCTAACAAAATCAACAAATTAACCATTTTGTAAAATGTTAATATGCATTCTGATACACATCAAAATAAACCCTAAAACATTTTCAATAAATAGCCAAAAAAAAAAAGAAAACATGATAAAGTTGCTAAATATCGCTTCTCTGCCTTTTGGCTCAGGTCAAGTGTGGTATCTGTTCTTATCAGTTTAATACCTGATATGTCCTTTATACGAGGACTTTTAGAACAGAGAGAACAAAAGAGGCTTTCCTTGCCGCTCCACACATCGACCTGGTATTGCAGTACTTCCAGGAACGGCGCCCCTCTTTCGGGGCAGCTGGGTGGCCTAGTGGTTAGAGATTTGCCCCTGTGATCAGAAGGTTGTGGGTTCAAATCCCTGGGCTGCTAGTGTCACCACTGAGGTTCCCTTGACCAAGGTACCGTCCCCACACTCTGCTCCCCGGCTACCCCTCATCGGTGGCAGCCCCCTGCTTCACTTGGTGAATGGGTTAAATGCAGAGAAAGAATTTCACACTGTTCACACGGTGTGCTGGGGTGCGTTCACATGTGGCATTCACATAAAGCAATACAGGACAGGATTTTCGAAATCCTAAATGTCTAACTAAAATGTCTTTTGAATGTCTTAAGTCTTGACACAGCTGTAGGCTTTACTGCATGTAGTGCTGCAGTTCTGTCCTTTAGACTGAAGGGCTTTCTGTACATTTATTTGAAGCTGAATCTGATACGATTCTTTTGTACATGTGCAGTACATACATATGTAATGTTGGTGCTTTGATTCAACTCTGAATTGTCAACTCAAACCTTTCATTCAAACCTTTGTTCAGAGCTTGCTCTCATATCACTGTCCTCCTCACACCTTCACCCCCCCCCCCGGCCCCGCCCCCAGCTCCCTCGGTCACCTTCTCTTTCTTGCATTGTTACAGATAAAAGAATGGAAACACAAATCAGTAACAGTACTTTTGATATCTACAAATACGTCCAGGTCTCTTCAGGCGTTTTTAATACAGAATCTACAGTTGTTTGAGATAAACACCAGTAATTAATAAACACAAAGCACAAGACAAAAAGTGACCCTTTGCCGTCACTGAACTGGTTCATAAACGGAACATTTTGGAAACACTGGAAATAAATAGTGGTGAAATTAAGCTGATGTGCATAAATGAATGCACTGTTTTCTTTCCTTTCTCCAAACATTTCACTAAGACAAATGTTTCTAGCTAGCTTCTAAATATTCATTTAACAATCTGTAAAGTAAAGTAAAATATTAAATCTTTCTATCCTAGAAAGGTGGCTAGCTATGCCTTGAGGAGGCGCTCAGCAGTTCCATCACAGTCCTGATTTTAACCTCTCCTACCCTACGCAACTGCCTAGTTCGCATGAATGGACGTGCTTGCTTACACTGGACTGAGTTCTTTAATGTGGCCTGTATTTAAACATAGATTAAATTGTTGATGTTGTGGTTTAGATCACTATTGCATGTTTTTTACAGAAGCATTACTGCATGTATCAGTCAACATGAACAATTCAGAACCTAAATGTTGACATGAACCTTTTACAAATTTTACAAATGCTTTAAATAATAGACCTCTTTTTACTGAAAAATAGAGCCGTCCATGAAATTAAGGGTAAGCTCTAGATATAACTCCACCAGAAAAGGAGAAAACGTACTTGTTCTTAAAAAAGAAAACCAAACAACTGCAGCAAATCAAGAGGAAATGGCATAAAGATGAATGGATTTGGAGAAACAGAAAATGAACAGTACACTACAAAATTCTGAAAGTGAACACTGACCATTCTAATTGGACAATACAGTAGGAGAGGGCATAATATTTTTCAAATATAATAAATAAAAACAGTAAAAACAAGCCAAAACTGGAAATCAAACTTCAATGTATGGTTTTAAAAAGATTACCTAGAGCTCCATAGTATGATTTTCCAGCTGTGTTCTTCAGTCTGTACTCTAGGTCCAATTCCAACTTTTTAAAACAAGTTTTACGTTAGATGATAAATTGTAGATTGTTTGTCCTTTGAAACAAGGTTATTGGGGCAGCTGGTGGCCTAGTGGTTAGGGAGTTGCCCAATCAGAAGGTTGTGAGTTCGGATCCCAGCACTGCTAGTGTCATCACTGAGGCACCCTGAGGTACACTTGATACACTTGGTGAATGGGTTAAAAGCTGAGAAAAAAATTCGTATCGTTCACACTGTGTGCTGTGGTGTGTTCACACATGACTATATGGGGCCACTTTACTTATTGATAAATCGATACTGACATATTTCATGATAAAGTCCTTTCAGGTTTCAGATCAGGTCATCGTACTGAAAAAGCGCTGTCAGAGTCAGTGCTGATGAGTTCAGGTACTTTTAGACTTTTACTACTTTTATATGGTAGATTACAGTATTCCCATGAACAGCCTTTCTGGAATATCTCAAAGGGAGAAATCACTTTGTTCGTCTAGTTGAACATTGTTCTAGTAAACATGATATACTATATTGCATCTGCAGGGGTCTGTATTAGGCCCTTCCTTTTGTACACGTTTCAGTTAGGTCACATTATTAAAAAGCATGCTGAAGACACACAATTACACCTCTGTACAGCCAAATGGTACCTTACATACATGTAACCTGTCTGTTCAGTAACACTGAAGTTATTTTTAGACTGGATGCATTTCCATGAGAAAATGTGAGGTGTGATTGTGAGGTTGCTACGAAACCAATGTTTGGAGACAAACAGTGGTTTTATGGGCAAAAACACAGTCAGGGGGCGGCGTGTGAACTCGCTGGCTCTTACCGAGCCATTTATGGGTGAGAGCGGCTGAACGCATAGCAGCGATTTTTGTTGATTAAACCACAACAAACAGTGACGCACGGTTTTTTTATAACTGACCTGAGCTTTAGTGTATTGAAGTCTGTTTATGAGTCTGCCGTGTGGTTTGCTCTTCGCTTTTTTGTTGCATTGCGACCGCCATTTCTGTGATGTCACAGACTCTCTCTGCGACGCACATTTTGAAGGTTTTTGAAGGTGACTTGATTTTTCGCTCTCTCCCCATACCCGACCCAGAGCCGACCCAGAGCCGACGACCACAAAAATCGTTTTTATAAAATGAAGAAGAACAGTAGTGTGGTTCCTGATGCAATAACACGAATTAAATGAATAATACAAGAAAAAAAAGTTTTAAATAAACAAGGAAATATAAAAGAAGAGATTAGAAATCTTGATGTAGTTTTAGACTCCCCTTTCTGAGAAGCTGATCCATGCTTTTGCTTTCTCATGACTAGCCTGATTTACAACTGATATACTATTGATATACTATTGACTTGTTCAGGATGCTGCAGACAGAGTACTAACATGTATGAAAAACTTATAAACACTGTTTCAGTTCATTACACTGGCTGCCTGTTTCATTTAGAATTGCTTTTAAACTTATTTTATTGGTTTTAACTTTTTAATGGATTGACACCTTCATATACGACAGAATTCGTAACAGAATATATTCTTCATTGAGTATCAAGGTCAGTAAATACTACTTTACTGCATAAATGCATGCAACAATGTCCCTAAAATGAAGCAAAAAAGACCAGCCTTTTCAATCAGACACCTACAGTCATTTGTTTTAAAAAGGAGCTAAAACATTTTTATTTTACCTAGCTTTCAGTTAATTTATTCTTATTTTCATTTCAGTTTGATATATCTCTTTTATTATAATACACTAAGCACTGTACATGTTCATTCATTTTTAAGAAGCTTTTAATTTCTTAATTTCTTTCATAATTGCTATGCTGCATGTGTTTGCTGTTTTTATTCGACTGCGACTTGTTTCTTCTGCTTGCTCTGTTTTTAACCCACTGCAAAGCACTTTGAGCTGATTTTAAATGTATTAAAGGTGTTATATGAAGGTTTATTATTATGTTATTTGTAGTACGTTTACGGCACTTGGCAGACACCCTTTCCCAGAGCAAACTTACAGTCATTAGTTATAGGGACAGTCTCCCTGGAGCAACTGAGGGTTGAGTGCCTTCTGCAAGGACACAATGGTAGAAAGTGGGGGTTTGAACCTGCCACTTTGTGGTCATCGGGTTCACCGGCTTTACCCACTAGGCTCCTACCACCTAGCAGCAGCAACAGTGGAGGCAGAGAGAAATATCTGCCAAGTTTACCAAATAGGAACTGCGCTCTGCAATCAGGTCTGACTGGAACAACAACTCACTACCAGTAACTCCAGAGCAGTCTGAAGGTGATGACAACACACAAACAGGGAGCTGCTTCATCACCGGAGGTGAACCCTAGTCTCCTCAACAGGCTCTGTGATTTTATTCACGGTTTGAGGATGTACACACCCCAGCACTCATCCTCCCTCTCCCTCCTTCCCTCACCCCTCCCTTTTCCATCCAGGAAGCTAAGGTGAGGAGGCTTTTCAAAAAACAAAACAAAAGGAAAACGGCAGGGCAAGATCAGCTCTCCCCTGCTGCACTGAGCCACGGTGTGGACCGACTGGCTCCAGCGTTCACTGACATTTTCAAAACATCCTTATGACAATGTGCAGTCTCAGAGAATTTAAAAAAATCTACCATCGTCCTGGTCACCCAAAAAACCTACCATCGGCCCAAATCAGCCAAAACAACACGCCTTAATGACTTCAGGCCAGGTGTCCTCAGTTCAGCGCCTTTGAAAGTCATTTCAACCATCTACACAGTGCACAGTGAAACAAAACAGTAGAAACAATACAGAACAATCTGCAGTGGAGCTGACAAAAGGGGAAACAGTGTGAATGAATACAGCACTGTGTCACGGCCAAACCAGGCCATGATGCAGATGCTCAGGATGCCCTCTATAGTCCCTCTGTAGAACATGGTGAGGATGGTGGAGATTTTGAGGATGTTTTGTCCACATTAAGGCAAGTTGTTAGTCCTGCACCAGTCTGTTAGCTGCTGTAAATCCTCTCTGTTCACCGCTTCATTGATCCCACTGATCAAACCCACCACTGATGTGGTTCGAGGTGTGCATGGCTGCACAATCAAAGGTCTGGAACATGAGTAGCAGTGGACTGAGCACACGGCCCTGAGAGACACAGTTCTGAGAGGTCTGAGACTCTGAGATGGGGAATGGATTCAAACCTGTATGTGCTGATGATATTTACTGACCTGTATGTGCTTATGATATTTATGTACCATAGCTGCAGCATGTTTGCCCCTCTAATGGCAAAGTCAACATACTAATGTAATTTAGGGAGTACTTACTAAAGATTTTCATGATTTAATTAATAAACAGTAATAAACAGTTGGTTGGGGTGTGAGTTTTCTGTTCACTGATGCCCACTGATGTGAAGTTCGCTCAGTATGCTCTGTGTATTAGTCCAGTTTATCATCAGGGGAGTAGACAGGATGGCCAGCAGGATAGACAGGATCTAAGCAGGATTCATTTTTATCCTAGCATGGACCCACGCCTACTTGCCATACTTCCGTTTCCTTGTGCACTGCTTACAATGTCCTCTCTCCCGGCCTGGTCCTGATGGCAGGCCAAAGTTTCCAGCAGTCTGTCTGGAAGGTTAGTTTCTGGATGATTTGCTAGTTGTGGCAGGGTTCGATAGTGATAGACATGAGCGACAGTTGTTTCTATACTAAATTCAATTCCATTTGATTCATTTAGCACTTTTTACAATTGATGTCACAAAGTAGCTTTACAGAGTCCAGGTCCGAGCCCTAAGTGAACAAGCCAATGGCAACGGGGCGAGTTCTGTCATACGTGAACACACCACAGCGGGAACAGCACGAAATTCTTCCTCTGTATTTAAACCCATTCACCAAGTGAAGCAACGGACAGCCAGGAACACAGCGCCCAGGGAGCAGTGTGTGGGGACGGGACCTTACTCAAGGGGACCTCAGTGATGCTATTAGCAGTCTTGGGACTCAATCCAATAACTTTCTGATGGCAGGGGAACGCACTGACCACTAGGCCACCAGCTGCCCCTGAAGCTGGAGGAAGCAAGACTCAACAGGGGAACCCATCCTCCAGTCTATGGCTAACACAGTAGGTACAGTTTGAGTCAGTAGTGGTAGTTTTTATCATTGCTAAAAGAGACCCAATTATTACTGGTTAGATTTCTTTAGGAAGGCTTGTGAGAACTGAATTGAGTGTGCAGGTGGAGGATTTTGATGAGAGGACATAGTGAGCTCTGCCTGCAGCAGAGAGGATGAATTAAAGCATGTCAGCTAAATTATGAATGGTATCTGCATTGGCTGTATTAGGTCTAAAACATAAAATCACTTCTCGTCTACATTGCAGATGTTTGAGATTCTATATCTCTCTGGTGCCTAGATAATTTAGAAATTGTACTGAATAGAAACCTGGGATTATTCTTGTTAGAGTCAGTGAGGGACGAGAGATAGACTGAGAGTGCTGCAGTAAGTGCTCTGCTGTCATCTCTGTGGTTCTCCTTCCAGGCAAAGTGCAAAGATTCCAGTTTGATAAACTGCCATTTATGCTCGGATATTTAACATTTTGCTGTAAGGCCCACATTGGATTGGTATACCAAGGAGCAAGCTCTGTCTGTCTTAATTAATTTACACCTTAATGGTGCAATGTGATCTCCAGGCGAACTGAAGGGGGCTCCCTAAGCATTCAGTTAGGTTTTCAAAGTCGGCTGGACCAGATGGAGGGCCAACTGAGGTTGATAAATCTGGGAGGTTTTCAATAAAACCAAGAGCTGTGATGGATGTTGTATTATGATTAAAACAAAAGTGAATGGATGTACTTACATTCTGTGTAATATGAAACTCATATTCTAACACTGCCCTGTTTTGTTCCATTTTCCTGGGACTTTTATTTTGACAATCCTGAGTTCTCCCCTTCCTTACTCCTCAGTTTGGTTTGTCCCATTAGACTCCCATTAGAATCACCTGGCCCTTGTTTGTCACTTTGTATTTAAGCCACCTCTACTTTGAGGCTGGTGTCTACAGTCATGCTTGCTCCTTTGGGTCGTGGTTGAATGTATGGTTCCTGTCTAGTTCTGGTTTCCATTATGTGTGGCTTGCGCTTCAAAGCCCTCTGTCACTATGAAACACAATGTACTTAAAATGTGCTTAACCCTACCTTAATTTACCCCTGAAAATACACAAGACCCCTTCATTTTAATTAAGTGGCCTTTAATTTGTGAAACCGACCCCTTAATTTTACCTTAAAATTAGATTTAAGGCGTGAGTGTGAAACCCCTTAATCTTCTATTTAAGGCGTCAGTTTGGGACGTTCTGTCATTTAAGGGGTAAATTTGAAAAAGTAAGGGGGGAATTCGGTAGTTTTACCCCTTTATCAGCCTAAATCTGTGCACGTTTTCCCTTCATTTTCCTTCATTTACTGTATGGGAAGTTAAGGTCATAATTAAAGCCATATTAAGGGGTAAGATTAGGGGGTTTGGTTTCATAGTGTGTCCTGTGGATGTTTGCTATTTTCTGGGGCCTAGTGTGTTTGGTTCATGCCAGCCTCACTGCTCAGGACCTCGTGGCCTGCCCCTGTTGTTTGCGGGCCCCTTCTATGTCTGCAGCCCTGGACCGTGCGCGTCTGCTGTGTGCAGGCCTCTCTAATCAGGAATGTGTGGCCTGTCCCAGCTCTGAACTAAGAGATGGGGCCTTGCTTGATGCCATATTAAGTGTGTGGTGGCTGCCTCCTGAGATGAGTTGGCCTGTCTGCACACGCCTGGTCCCTTGTGTGTTTTTGTGTAGACCCACTTGTGAGATGTGTGTATGGCCAACCTCTAGTCCTCTGGTCCTAAGATCCCTAAGCTTTTGCATAAGGATTCCCTTTACCACACCTACAACCCACATGATGCATGTAATGAGGTATTGATCTGAGACCTGTGGTGTGTTGAAAAATAGCTATGTTATCCACATTAACACCAACGGTCAGGATTAAAAAAAATTAAAGAGTGAGTACGGAAGAGAGTAGACCCTGTTGTGTATTGAGTAAAGCCTACAGCATCTAGAACTGAAGCAGATGCAGATTTCAGTGTTCTTTTTCAAATGGGATATTAAAATCTCCAATAATTATTACTTTCACTGTGTACTGCTAGATTTGTTTGGAAACAATTTTTGTAAGTGTGAAGTGTCCATTTGCCGTGTGTGGGGATGGTTTCTTTCTCAAGGGGACCTCAGAGGTGCCTCTAACAGTCCTGGGATTCAACCCCACAACCTTCTGATTGCAGGGGCAACACCCTAACCCAGTGGCCCCCAACCCCCGGGCCGCGGACCGGTACCGGGCCGTGGATCGTGTGGTACCGGTCCGCGGGCTGCACAGAAAAAAAAAAAAACAAAACCACAGTATTTCCGTTTTATTTACTATCAGAGTCTAAACGATGTTTTATTTTGAATAATGATCGGATATCCTTCGTGCGAGCTGAGTGGATGTTACCCGTGTTTTGTTGTTGGCTCGTTGTTATGAAAATGCTGTTAATAAAGCTGCATTGGATTTACGTTTATTATTATATTTTAAAGATACCCCATTATTATATTTTTAAAATATCCCCATTTTCATGCGTATCATTTATTTGTATAAATACGTAAACGTATATTTATCTGCCACTCCTTAAAGGCTGGGCCGTGAAAATAGTTTCTGACATTGAACCCGTCCGTGACGGAAATAAAGGTTGGGGACCACTGCCCTAACCACTAGGTCACCAGCTGCCCCAGAAATCTGCATAAGGTCCCACTAGCTTGTAGACCGTAATTAGGGAGAAAGAGATCTTATTTATAGCTAGTTAAGAAAATCATCAAAAGAAGTGACAGTAAAACCTGTTTTCTGATGAATACTTTGGGCACTTCTGCGACTGGGTCCTGTGCTAAAACACCCCCCACCACACCTCCACTGCCGCTTAGTCCAGGATTGTGTACATTATTATAGCCAGTGGAGGGTGGCCTCATTCAGTGCAACAAACCTCTCTAGGCCTCTATAAAACATACATGTAAAAAATGTCACAATTCTGATCAGTGATTATTTCATTTACAAAACAGCTTTAGGAGTGAACAGTCTTATGTTAAGCAGTCCCAGCTTCAGCTCTAAGGTGCGGAGTTTGTTGGTTGTTTGAGAAAAGCTGATTAAATTATTAGAACTCTACGTCTCTGTATCAAGTTCCAGGGACAGACGCAGTCTCGATAGAATGGGCTCTCGGTGGCGACTCAAGGGTGGATACAGTCCTGAGCCAGGAGACCAGGCTTCCCCTAAAATGTGGACCAACAGTCAATAAAACCCACATTGTTTTCATAGCATCACTAATAGATCCAGCAATTCAGTGGTCAAAACCTGCTGCAGGCCCCGAGGCTGTGCCGCATTGTCAGACGCGCCAAAATGTCAGAGTGCCTGCGGTCTCTTGATGCCGTTTTATTTGAGGGTTTAGTCCTTTCCTACCTCTAGTCCTGTGGAGCCATTATCAGTTTGCTTATCAGGCATACAGGTCTTGTGATGATGCTGTGATCTGGCTCTTCATCTTATTCTGCAACACCTGGAATCAACTGACACCTACGCAAACATCTGGTTCATAGACTTTATTAATCATCATAATCTAACGTCAGACATCACTATTATTGGAATATGATATTTGTTTACAGACAGGATGGCCCAGTGGGAGCGCCCTCCCCTCACTCCCAGGTTGAGCAAGACTTAATAACACCCGCATAAACCTTTCATGGCATAAATCTACATGAACATAAAGACTTTTTCCAGCAAGCGCCTGCTGTAACTAAGGCTGTGTTAGTCAGTTATCCTCAGAAAATGTTATCAAAACTGATGTTTATTGGAATAAGCCTTAATAAATGTTAACATAGATTTCTGTCAGTGGTCATGAACGCTTTGTGGATGTGTCACGTAGCCTAATGGCCCATAGTGAAGTCTTATCATAATGGTATAAGTAAGATGATGTATGTTTACATGAATGGCTCACGCAGGTATAATGTAGCCACGTAGACACTGTGATGTGAGAGATTACCGATTTTACTGTGAGCGATTGCAGCAGACTGTAATTAACAAACCTAAACACAAAGCATGTAAAACAGAACCATCGTGATTAAATAAACCAGTGCAGACATCATCAATACATTTGTTACATAAAAGAATAAACACAGACATCCACTCTGAACTTCCAGTGTAACATCAGACTAATCGGTCTCTGCCTGTTCAGTTTTTCCATGCTGCCGTGTTTTTCTTTTTTCAGTTACCCAAGACTCTTGTGTACATGAGAGATATTATTACTCTTACCACAGAACTCTTTGGGAATGGAGGCAGAGCTCCATAAAATGTGACCTTCATGTTGACCCCTCCGTAACCAGGAGCGTTGTTTTTTTTTTGGTGGACGAAATTTTCAACAGTGTTCTTTTTTACGCATTCTTCGATGCGTCTTAAGACCACATTGAAACGATCCTCTGCTCTTCGCTACGTTACCTGTTTAATCAAAGTTTTTGATTTACTGACTGTGTATTGATATAATCATGTATTCTCACACATCTTAGCCTTTCTACTTCATAAAAGCAGTCCTGACTGCTCTGAACGATAGACGTAAAGAAAGTGTTTAGGGTTTGTTGGGTGTGGGCTGAGCTGCGAGGGCTCTTTGACTGGCATGTCCACCTGCTTCTGTCTTTCTCTCGCCTCAGTCAACTGCTACGCTGAAGCACCATGGCCTGGTCAGCTGACTCAAGCTGCTGAAAAAAGAATGTATTAGTATCTCCCCTCCTGCACCATAAATACCTTCCCCTCTGTCAAATGGGGATAATTATAGACCCGCATAGGGCATTGAGAGATTCTCTCATCCAGTTGGAGTTCAGGCTGACACTCACGACATGCAGTTGCTCTGTTAATGCATTGGAACTTGTGGTGAAGTAGTGTTTTCCTAGCGAAGGTGGCTTTAAAAAAGTTGAAATGTCCAACCACAGTGACCAGGACTCCTACATGGAGGATATTGATGAAGATGAAATTCTGGCAGGACTTTCGGCTGAAGAGCTGAAGCAACTGCAGAACGAGATGGAAGTCCTTGCTCCTGACGAGGGAATACCAGTGGGGATGAGACAGAAAGCCGTGACTCAAGGTACCGTGTGTTTCAGGTTTTGCTGTGTCATTTACCATGCAGTTACTTCATGTGTCTGTCATTTCACATATTTACAGTGTATATTTTGACAATAGCATATGATTACTTGCGTAATTAAACTTAACAAATCTTACAATATTTACATTTTACATGTTTCTTACATTTAAATTGCTAATACCAAACGAAATGCTAACTAATGCTAACCATACTGTTTGACCATTAGCACCATGTGAACATTGTTCTTAGACTGGGGTGGGGGTGGGGGGGGGGTTGTATATGACTAGGAAATTAAAAATATATACTTGAGGTTTATAGATCAGGTTAAATTGTTATCTTTGTCTCATTTAAAATTTTACATTTCAGACAACACAAAACAAGGATCTGAGGATGAAGAAGAGATTGATGAAGATGAAATTCTGGCAGGTCTCTCTGCTGAGGAGCTCAAGCAACTCCAGAATGAGATGGAAGTGATCGCCCCTGATGAAAGAGTGCCAGTAGGAATGAGACAAAAGGACCAGACAGATAAACCACCAACTGGTTCATTTGACCATAGATCACTGGTGGACTACTTGTACTGGGAGAAAGAGTCTAAGCGTTTGCTAGAAGAGGAAAGAGTCCCAGTGACGCTACTACCAAGTAAGGTGGGTCCTATAATGTCATAATGCAACTTATATTTTCATACAGTATGTATTTGACAATCATATTACCAGTGAAACTTCCATATTATTTAAACATCC
The DNA here is from genome assembly GCA_037576975.1 of Alestes dentex. NCBI lineage: Eukaryota > Metazoa > Chordata > Actinopteri > Characiformes > Alestidae > Alestes > Alestes dentex. The sequence goes on along the minus strand of JBBIGA010000132.1, from coordinate 2,845,663 downwards.
TGCTACACAGGGATGGAGGAATGACAGTTTTGATGTTTCTTTGTCAACAGAAACAACTGGAAGAAGTTAAGGAAGAAGCCAAAGAAGTGGATGAAAATGCTGAAGTAGAATACGTGTACGAGGAGATAGTGGAAGAGGTTGAGGGAGCGGAGGGCGACGAGGTGATCGAGGAAGTCATTGAAGAGGTAATAGAGGAAGTGGTGGAGGTGGAAGATGAGAAGGAAGAAGAACAAACCAGACAGTCCACTCAAACAGTAACTGAGGAGCATAACACTGTCACCTCTCAAGAAATCTTACAGCCTCCTCCAGAGTTCTCTGATTCAAGCAAGGAGGGAACACCTCATACATTAGGGCAGAATGGGGAAGAACCGAAAGCCGAAGAGACCAAAGCAGATCCGCCTCAGGCTGAGCCTACAAATTCGGCCTATGAGAACTGGGTCCCCGCGAAAGAAGAAAGGGTCATATCCAAGCTGAAGATCCCCAAGCTTGCACTTGGTGACGGCCTGATCAAAAAGACCGCTAGGCCCTCTGGGAATGAGACAAATCTAGAAAGCACTCTGGACAAGATTCGGAAAAACAACCCCTCCATCACTGAGGTTAACCTAAACAACATCGAAAACATTCCCAAAGAGATGCTCCTAGACTATGTAGAAGCCCTTAAGAAGAACAGGCACGTGAAGACCTTTAGCATCGCAAACACAGGCGCAGATGAAAACGTGGCCTTTCACCTAGCCAACATGCTGCGGGAGAACAGGAGCATCGTCACGCTAAACATTGAGTCAAACTTCATCACTGGCAAGGGTATTGTTGCAGTAATACGCTGTTTGCAGTTCAACGAGACTCTGACAGAACTCCGCTTCCACAATCAGAGGCACATGCTGGGTCACCACGCAGAGATGGAAGTGGCACGGCTACTCAAAGCCAACAACACTCTACTGAAGATGGGTTACCACTTTGAGCAACCTGGGCCCCGGATGGTTGTGACCAACTTACTCACCAGAAACCTGGACCGTCAGCGACAGCAAAGGAAGGAAGAACAGAAGCTTCAGCAAATGAAAGAGCAACGGCAGATCATGGAGATGTACGAGAGCAGCCTGAACTTGCCCCCTGGACTGCTGGAGATGTTAGGTGGCTATATTCCAGAGATGGCCCTTCTAGAGGCTGCCCAAAAGCTTCCGAATGTACCTGAAGGTTCTCCAGAGCCCTCCCCAGTATCAAGCCCCTCTCCGCAGCTTCGGAAGCTGAAACACCCCCCCCGGCAGCCTCCTCCCACCTCAGACTCAGGTTCAGGCAACCTACTGAAAGATGTGCAGCTTAAGAGGACCCCGAAACGCCGTGACCCCCTGCTGGAGCTGAATCCACGAGAGGACAGAAGAGAAGGAAAGACTAGCATTAAGCTACGCAGCACTCTCAAGCAGAGAAGCACGGTGAGTGAGGGACCAGCCGATGACAAGGCCAACCTGAGAGACATGATAAAGACTCTGAAACCAGTTCCGCGGAGGAGACAGCCCCCCAAAGTGGAGTTAACACCACGAGACCTGCTCCTCAACGAGATTCGGCAGAGCAACGTGGCCTATCTAAAATCGGTAAGTGCAGTTAACAGCCCTCAAATTAGCACTCAATTACTCTCAAGGGGCTATACGCAGCATTCCAGGGAAAATAAATACGAGCCTACATAAAAATACATGACAGGGGATGTGAGTTACTGTTTATAGAGTTTTACACTGTTTACTCTTGTTTCGATTTAAAAGAAGTTGGCCACTTTAGGTATGTGAAAATGTGTATGAAAGCTTAAGGTTTGCCTATAAACTGACTTTATTGAAATAAAAATGACAGAACATGCAGAAATTATGAGAAATCTGTCTTTGAATTTATTAAGTATTACTTTTATCACAACAAAAATATAGAAAAAAAAAATGACCAGTACGTGCACATCACTGAAATTTCCTTTTGGTGAACAAGGGACATCATATTGTGGGTCCTGTACTGTACTGATGTGGAATTCATGGTTTAATCACCAGGTACCTCTTCCTAAAGTTCTGGAATCAAGTGAGACCAGTCTTTTCTGAGGACAGCATTCTTCCAGATGGACATAAAATAGCATCCTTGGTGGTTTGAAGAAACAAGCCCTACAGATGTTCAGGTCTGCTGCACATGAAGACCACAGTGGGCATTCTGATCCAATCCCACAGCATCTTTTACACTATTTATGCTCCATTCTTCGTTAATAAGGTTAGTGGTAGAACGAATGCCTGCGAACAACCTGCCCATAATCAACTACACCTGAAAAGCAGTTGTATAGTGGTGCAGCATCATACGTTTTCAAGACCGGAGGTGATACGAACTGGTCACAGTTCAGTTTCTCAGTCTGCTAAAAAGGATGAGGACATATTACCATTACTGTTTTTCTTCAATTATTTGCCAAATACACCGCCAAGTAAATGAAATGTATGTTTAATCATGTTTTGTGACTTTTTATTTACTTTATTACTATAGAATTTTTCATTTTTTTGGCTTAACACTATGTCTGTGCTCTCTGTATGCCAAAACAGATTTGAAACAACTTATTAAAGCATACCCTGAGAGCAGTTTTTATTTCTCATATCGAAAATAAAATTTTCGTAAACAGAAATGCTACCTTTGCCTTTTTTTTTGCACTGAAGAACATATTACTGCCTCCTACTGGGCTTAAACAAAAAAGTTGGAAAATTGTCCAGACACTATCTGTATGCAGAAATTATTCTCATGTAAATGATTCGGATCACAGTTTTAACTGGAGCATACATTTAAATTGCACCATAGCTGTAATCAACTGTAGCAAGATTCTGAAGCATTAATCCTCTCAGGATTATTATGCCCAGCTATTTTGGGGCCTGTTTCAGATCCCGTACCTCAAATCGAAACCCAAAACACCAACCTCGGACAAAAACAGCAACAAATGACCAGGTATACACTGTCCAATTTTATTCACATATTTCTGTTACAAATATTCCCTTAGTCAGGAGCCCTTTCGGCAAGGCATCTTTCTTGTGGGTTGATAATAAAATTAGCCAAATGCATTGTTATAGTAAACCAATTCCAAAAACTAAGGTGATGAGGTGCCGGGGGGGGTAGGACAGAAGAGTTCTGTTGATTCTTAAAGGTGATGTTTAAGAATCGGAGGAGGAGTCTTTGACGTCTGTGCTCTCGGTTGCCTCGCTCACCTCACTCATCTCTTTGCTTTCACCGCCACTGTCTCCGTCTCCCTCCTTCTCTCCGTCTTGCACGGTCATTTTTTCCACCAGCCCTGTGACGGCAGTCACCTGTGACGGAGGTGCCTCAGAGCCCCACAGGCGCACACCTGGCTTCTGCAGCTACACATCAAAGCCACTTTGGGTTAATAATACAATAACACAACACAGGATGCAATATCAGTGTTGTTAACCAGTATAATAGCAATGACAGTGTTTGATGATACAGTTGAGGATTTGGACATATGTATAGAGACATTAGAAACCAGTAATACAGTAATGGCCAGCAATAACCAGACGTTATACTATGGTCATAACAAGTAAAAAAAAAAAAAACCCGAGAGTTAATCCATGTGTTTGCAAAGATTTACTGCGCTGAGCAGAAATTAGTAATAAAATTCAATGCAAAGGAGAGTCAGGGTGCCCAGTTCTGGATTTAGGTCAGCCCACGCTGTAGGGCACAGTCAAGGATGAGTACAACTTAGCATAGTTCCTCCAGCTTTCAGTGCTCTTTAAATTGCACTAAATCATTCTGAAATTCACCAAGGGTACTGTATTAAATTAAATCATGGTGAACTTTGAGATGCTGTGAATCTATTTCATAATCCACTGAAGAATCATAATCAAACTGTTTCAGATCACAGATTTACACACCAAGTCCATGTAATACATGTGCATAATAAGCTTGCTTATAGTTGGGAAACTAGAATGAAGTACCTTTAACCAACTAAACTAAAGTGACAAGCTACAGAATTTCAGGAGTTTCTCTCTTCTGATTCGTTCAGTGATGTGCAGTGAACTCAGACCAATAAGACATATGGTGTAAGCTGAAACTTAAAAGTACTACACACCTGTGTTAAACTTGCAGCATTTCTTTAGACACTGACAAGAGGGCTATGAGATGATGAGGAAAAACAGTTGGACTACAACCTGTAAGTCTGTAACTTTAAAAGTGGAAGCTTTCTTGCTCCGGTTCAGTATCGGCACCCAATGTGATATTTGGCTGTGAGAATCAGTTCAAGTCCAGTAATATATTCCACTGGCGTTCTGCACTCCAATCATAAATTCAGATGCTTTTTCCCAACCTTGTCCCATGTTTGCAGGATTCTCACCATTCTCAGAATTGCTGGCCACTGTTAATATTTTCTTAACAATCTCGTAGGGATGGTCATGGTTCAGATTGTGATGAATATGCTTTTAATGAGTATGTGAAAAAAAAGAATGACTATTAAAAAGGAAAAAAAAAAAAAAAAACCTATAGGAACAAAGGTACCTCATCTGCCATCTGTGTTAGGTTCCTCTTCATGGCGTATGCATCTTCTCCATCTGCATAGTATTTGGGCTCTACTTCACTTATCCTAAGGTATAGTCAGAACACAGTTAGTACAGA
>JBBIGA010000132.1:2806578-2825945 GCA_037576975.1 Alestes dentex | reverse complement strand
CAAGTCCAGATGACTTATGAACGCCTTTCTACATTGATTTGACTCCCTGGATGAATGAAAAGAATGAACCTTCACAGCCAGTTAGCATAGGTGAAAAGGTGCCTATTATATTGGTGGGTATAGTGAGCCTGTATACTTGCTTTAAGAGTAAGGAGTATAAATACATAACACAGATATGTGTCCTTACCTCACAGGATAGGTTTCGTCTTTTCGTTTCAGTCTCTCGGGCTCGGGAATGTTTTCCCAGCCGAAGCTCAGTTCCCAGTCAAAGGTACCACGGCTTCGGGCGCCGGCGCTGGGAAGTGGCTTGGTAAACTTCAGTGTGTTCGGATCAATGACAGCAATTTCAGGACTCACGACAGCCACGGGCTCCTCTAGTAACCGAGCTAAAAGAGGCTCCAGCCATCCATGGAAACACTCACCTGAGAACGGATTATAAAAGGAGTAAAAACGGATTAAAAGAGATTTAAAAACAGCAATGAATACACACAAGACGATGTGTGTTTGCATGTCAGTGCCATCGCTGTTGAGTGAAGCTTGTTATTATTAAAAGCTACAGACTTTCAGCAGGTCATCCAGCTCAGAGATTTCTCCGCTTTGGCACAACTGATTCCAGGCAGTCACCAGGTTCAGTAGGTGTTCAAGCAATGTGTGCTAAACTGAGACAGCTGGATCCCGGTGTTACAGACACTTACTCTCTCAGTGTGTGGGGCTGTTGTCTATGTCCAACTCACAGTGAGAGTCCAAGAAAGTCAAGACTTCTCCCTTAGCCTCTTGGACTCCAAGCAGCCGGGCCGCAACCAGACCTTTCCTCTCCTTCAGCCGCAGAACACGCACAATCTTCAGAGGCTGTACATGCAACTCCAGGGGAGTTTTCAGATGATCTGACGGAAAAATATAAATTACACACTGCTAAGACTCAACAAACCGCAATACATTAAAGAGCAATTCATGTTCATGTTGTCCTGTGGCTCTTTAATACCTTGGGTACTGGCATCGTCCACCAGGATGATCTCTCTGAGCAGGACGGCAGGGGAGGTGTGCAGGACGCTGTAAACAGTGCGGAGGAGGGTGGACCACGCTTCATTGTGAAACACAATGATCACACTGGTGTCTGGCAATCGGGGGCAGCGGGGGAACCTCCTCTCCACACACCTTACAGACCAAGCACAAATAGAGAGATTTCATTCAAGCTCCATTCTTCTGCAAGCTTTTTTTCTGTACACTGTGATTAGCAGAACTGTAGGGCAAAATGAAAGGATAGGTTTGAGATGAATATTTTCAGTTGATCTTTTTCCAGTGTGCTTTAAAAATAATTCCATAATGTTCCTTTCCCTGTGGTTGATTAGACACGCCATCTGAAGTTTGCTTCTTTAGCATTGCGCTAAAACTACAAAAGTAATTCAAGCTTACGGCAAAAGCAGAGCAAATCCTTGCTAGTTTGTTTTTTTTTTTTTAACAAAATATTCATTTGAGCAGGACCAATATTTTAATATTAGAATTAAAAGTTAACAGCAAACAACTAGTACATACAGCATCTGCTCTAAAAGAAAAAGTAACTTTTTTCAGCAGAAGTAGGACAGCTAAAGCATTATAAAACTGGTTTATGTTCTAATTAGCCTGACATATACAGATCTAACGGCCGTTTTTGATTTTGTACTAAATATCCCAAAAAGGTTGAATTTACAAGAGAGACATGGGCTTCTTTCATGAACACACTGGATTAAAGCCAAGTCTGCTGTATAGTGCTCACTGTCTGTTATTTACATACAACAGAACAGTAAAATATTACTGCCGCTAGCAATAGATTTGAATACGAATTCATAGCAAATAAACACCATTCGGTGCAGTAATGAAAATATGAGTTACTTTCATGAGCTCGTGGTGAAAGCAACTCATTGCTCTGAAAATGTGTTGATGGCATTGCTGTGGGACTGCAAAAAGACAACCAAAAGCAAGTTCTACTTTCATTTATAGCTACACAAAATGTCCAGGTTACGTCTAGCTTGTGGTCCTCTTTCCTCTACATCAGTTAGCATCATACAAACCGCATGCTTAAATCATTTCTTAAACTGTGTTGAGTACCTTTTTTGTGTTGGTGACATGATTCCTCTCTGTAAAAATGGTCAAAAATATATTACTGTTTGTTTTTTTGGGTTTTTTTTTTTTTTACACCATTAACCAGTGACACATAAGCTCCCATTACTTCATTACTGTGCCTTTTAGTTCCAGTGTAACACTAAAGAACCAAACGTCAAGAAGTAAACAGGACAAGGTGTATGGGTAGGAAACTGATTTTGCAATAAACTCTTGCTTTAAAATTCAGGCAGGAACCGCCCCGCAGTACTCACTCTGGGGGGCGGGTGTCATTGCCCAGGCTGCGGTGTACAGAAATGCGGTCGCTGACAAACTGGTTGAAACAGTTCCTGGCCAAGCCTTCCTGCAGCTCTCTCAGCTCAGCTGGGCTCATCTGGCCCGGAATAAATGCTCCGCCATCGGCCCCAGGCCCATCGGGGTCCTCCAGTGGTCTCATAAGACGAGGCTGAAGCTCATCAGGACTGTAGAACCCTGTCAGGCAACTTGGATCTGAATTTACTGATGAGACCTCTGAAGACAGAATAAATGGGGCTCTAATCTGAAAAGGCATATAGTCAGCTGAACTTCTGGGAACTGCAATGATCTGTCTCCGTGTGAGAGACAGGCCACGCCTTTGCTCAGTAGACGTCCAGTTCGTCTGCAGCACTATTAACAGCAACAAGAAAAACGTTGAAGCCAACAAGACAAGCTTGACCGGCGACAGGAGTCTACGGAATTTCCAGGGCATCCTGTAGAGCAAAGGAACCTAAGGATCATTAAGTTTAGGCTTAGGTCAGCCTTTAGGTCAGGTCATGGCAGTTATTGGAATAAGGGTGGCTATTTTGGCCACATGATTTTTAAAGAGCAAAAATATTAATTGCTGTTTAGTGTAATTTTTCTTCTCCTTTCAGCTGCTCCCAATTAGGGGTCGACACAGCAGATCAACCGTCTCCATTTCTTTCCGTCCTCTGCATTCCTCTCTCACACCAACTGCCTGCGTGTCCTCCCTCAGCACATCCATAAACCTCCCTCTAAACCTTCCTCTTCCCTGCAGCTCCATCCTCAGCATCCTCCTCCCAACACACTCAGTCTCCCCTCAGCATCCTCCTCCCAACACACTCAGTCTCTCCTCAACATCCTCCTCCCAACACACTCAGATTCTCTCCTCAGCATCCTCCTCCCAACACACTCAGAGTCTCTCCTCAGCATCCCAACACACTCAGAATCTCTCCTCACCATTCTCCTCCCAACACACTCAGTCTCTCCTCAACATCCTCCTCCCCAACACACTCAGAGTCTCTCCTCACCTCATGTCCAAATCTATGCAGTCTTGCCTCTTTGACTTTTCCTCGAAAAGGTCCAACTCGAGCTGTCCCTCTAAAAACTCATTCCCATTTCTATCCATCCTCATCACTCCCATCACAAATCTGAACAGTTTCATTCCTGCCACCTCCAGCTCTGCTTCCTGTCTTTTCTTCAGTGCCACTGTGTCCAAACCATCAAACCAGAAACACAGCTGGTCTCACTACCGTCTACACCTTCCCTTTAACTCCTGCTAGCCACCAGCTGCTCCAAAGCCATTTTTCCTTTGTGAAACAGTACAGGTTTAGTGACATTTTGCATTGAACGGGAACGTCGAATGGATTCAACGATACATATTAATCCCAAGGAATATTGCCAAATAATTGTCCACACAGTGCAAATAGCTGTTAAGTCCTGACTCTTCCTTCAAGAGGCCAACTTCTAATAAACTGAGCCTTAAGTAAGTGTATATTTTGTCGTTTTCTCAGCTCTGATACATCTGAAACAACTCATTTCTGATTAAGTGCAAACGTGTGCTGGACCTACCTGCGTCCACAGTCAACTACAATTTGCAAAAACCTCTCTGTGCACTCAATCGCACCTGGATCGGTTTCTCCTGGACAGGTGAGACTAATTCTGTGATGCTCAGGCCTTAAGCAATTCCAGGCCGCGTCCCAAACCACGCAGGACCCTTCTATATTAAAGGCCACGTGTCAGAAACAGCACGAAGTGCACCCATTAGTGAGTATGTGTAGGGGAGTGGGTGCTTTTGGACGCAGCCCCAGTCTCAGGTTTGGTTATGTCCCGCCTGGGAATAAATTCGCTAATTTAACACCTTTCAGAATGATCCACTGTGTTTCCTACAGAATGTGATCTATTTTCAAACGTGGAGTGTAATCAGTAACGTTTTTATAGTACTGGGAGACTTCTTTGGGGGGGTCAGTCAGTGTTGAATGCAACGTCATTTAAAGTCTCTGTTGGTGTAATGGTCAGACGTCCCAATACTTTTGTCCACATAGTGTATCACTTAGTCCACATCTCTGTAGATATGTGAATGTGTCTTTGTGCTTAGTGAGTGTTTTTAGTCACCTGAGTGTGTTTCCACCAGTTTCTAACCCCGTTCACTACTTTAGTAACCAGTCCTGTTGAGCGATTTGCACTAGTCGAGCGGTTTTAAGCTTTTGCCAACTTCTTTAAGCTTTAAGTTTCTGTAACTTTCTGTTACAGTCATTCAGATGATTTTATAACATCTTGATGTGGAACTGAAGTCTGGTGTTTGTATCCCTGGCAGACAGCATGGTGCATATGTGGCCATGTGGCTCTCCGTTCATTTTTTCAGGTTTTTAATTTAATTTAATTTATCACCAGCTAGTGAAATATTTTAAATCCGCGGTAAGACACAAATATGATCTTCATATAAAATAAAAAAGAGAATACAGGAATTAAGGACTGCATTCCGTGCTGGGGGGGCGGAGCCAGTAACCATGGAAACAGTAAACAAAAACAGCTCCAGTGGTTGATCAGGTGTGTGGTGAGAACATTCAGGTTCCACTTACATTCCCACCCTCACCCTCATGTCTTTCTTCGGGCTCACACTCCTGGGCGACCAGAACCCCTTCAGAGACAGGATGTTGCCCTCGACGTGGAGAAAAGCACAAGGTAACAGACCTGCATTATCAACTCTCAGACAGGCCTGCTAACAAGCTAATAATCATGCGTCCCAATACTTTTGTCCACAAAGTGTTGGATGTTGACAAAAGTATTGGGACGCCTGACCATCACACCAAAAGGGACTTTAAATGACTTTGCATTCAAATCCATAGATTTGCATTCAACCCTGGAGTGTAACTCTGGAGTAGGTGTAGCCATGTTCATTTAAATAAGCTTATGTATGGCGAACGAGTTCTTGCGTGGGTGCGTTTGCTTTGGGTAAGATAGGCGTGATCTAAATGTGATGTGGAGGCACTGAGGGTTAAGTGTCTAGCTCAAGGACACAATGGTAGAAAGTGGGGGGTTTGAACCTGCGACTTTGTGGTCATGGGGTTCTCAAGGGCAAGTGTTTTACCCCCTAGGCTCTAGTGATGGGAAGTTCGGCTCTTTTCAGAGAGTCGGCTCTTGTGGCTCGGCTCCCAAAGAAGAGCCGACTCTTTCGGCTCCTAAACGGCTCTTAGTTTATTATCACCTGTAGCTTCATATTTTAGCCTAACTTGGCAATTTTGAATGCTTTGTTTGTTGATATAAACCATTATATATAAGCCTTATAATTGCCTAATTTTGTGCATTTGTTCTGTTACAAAAGCAGGCATTCTTACTTTTGTTTAATATTTTTTATCAAACTTTTAACTGTACTGTGGGGTGGACAGCCCTGGCGTGTCTCTGCATGTTTGTGGTGGAACCTGCTCGTACTGTAACTTTCATTTTACAGCGAAGGGACTCTGCTCTGCTATTACCAATATCTTTAAACTGCAGCCAGATGCTGATTCGTTTACGGGTGTCAGTCATTTTTACTTGTTTTTTTGCGACACACTCGAACTCTCCCCCTCACCGCTGTCTCCTGTCTCACTCACTGCCGGAGAGCCCACCCAGCGCTGTACTCAAATCAGCTACAGCCACTGGAGCCTCACCACACCCCCCGGCAGGCCCTGAGCCACTGAGAGTGAGAGCGGAGCAGTGAAAGGAGATAAAGTGGGGAGCCGGCTCTCACTCGCTGGGAGTCGGCTCTTCTGATTCACTACAAAGATGCTTTTGCTCATGACCCATCACTACTAGGCTCCTACCACCCACAATTCTGAGTCTTTCTCCGTCTGAACGCAGGGCGCTACACGGATAAGAGAGATGCTGGACCTGCGTGTTTAAATAAACTTACTCTCATTGTTTACTGAAACGTTAAAACGTTGTGGAAGGTTCACTGTGTAATGTTACTGGGTAAGGGGCTTTGGAATAACTCATATGGGGGTTCCTTCGCTCACTTAGCTGTACACTGTTAGCCACCCGAGCTACACCAGCGTTAGGCTGAGGGGCTGCATAGGGGTCGCCAAGTCACAGCCCAAGTATATCTATAGTAAACACCTCTCCAATTCTCTCCCTGTGTCAGACAGTGTTAAACGGTTCTGAGGTACTTTATAACCTGTGGGGTGTAGAACACTGAATTGAGTGAAGGGGGTTTACACAGGTATAAACTGCGCTGGGATGAACAGCGGTAACCCAAGTCATTCTCAAGGCATTCACTGCTTAGTAATTAAATAAACATTAATTATCGTTGTGTAAGTGGCACCCTACTAACTGTTGACATTCAAATTAAACACAAATGTCTAAAATAGAGGATAAGAGGTACACTTCAGTACCTCTTATTTCATAGGTTTGACATTTTCACTGCAGTAGTGTGCATTTGTGTGTGTGTGTGTATTTTCAGGTACTGTTTTTTCTACATTTGTGAAAAAACATGTACGGTCATTCACATTTCCTTGTCATGTTTAATATCTGTGCTGTTTACTGATATCCGAACATTTAGTTTTACATGAAAACAATCCCCAAAAGCAGAGAGAAATATTAGAATCTGATTAATATTCTGTTCAGGTCTATGGGCAGCTGCAGAAGTACTTGAGGAGTTTTTGGCATTTTTTTTTACTCCTAATAATAGTAATAATATTCATACTAAAGGATAGCTTTAGAACTTTACCTGTGTTTGTTTCTGTTATGTCCACCTCTCTAACAGAAGACTCGAGGTGGGATAAACTGCCAGAACTCCCCCCGGTCGGGTCTCCGAGAAGACTGGTGTGCACAGACACCTGCAGCATCTACAATCAACCGGTTCCCTTCAGTGCAGACGTACGTCAGGGCATTCAGGCCAGAAACAAGGAGGAGATGAGATGGGCCAAAACACCCAGGTGTAAGTTAAATTCATCAAACAAAAATGGCTTTTTTTTGGTCAAGAAAAAAGTTTGGATTGTTGATATTCATACCCCCTGGTCTGAGGAAGATGGATTGAGAATGTAAAGGTGGGTTTTAGACAGGAGAACTAAAGGTGGTCTCTTTAATTCCAGCACCAAACCAGCTGTACTGTGTGCCTTTCACTGAAAACCAGAAGTACGGGTGGTGTCTGTCCACTGGTGAGCCTCAGACTCACGATTCTTGGATTAAAGTCCGTCGCTTTCCCCGCAAGAACAGCGAAATGACCAAGTATGAAAAGTCACACACTTCCACAGCCTCCTTTGCAAATTCTGTAGTCCAAAGTGCATTTGTCCTGGCTGTTCCTGTGTCACTTTATGGATGTAGACTAGAGCTGGCACGATTTCTCAATTAAAATTGATTACTCGATTTAACAGAATTAATCAGTAAAAATGTATGTTCTCGAATAACTCTCAGAATAATCACGTACTACACTACGAAACCAAACGCCTTAATGTTATCCCTTCAAATTGCCTTCATTTTGACTTTCATTTCCAAAACAGGAAATGAAGGAAAATTAAAGGAAAAGAGCACAGATTAAGGCTGTTTTAGGAGTAAAACTGCTGAATTTTCCCCTTCTTCAAATTTGCCCCTTAAATAATAGAACCTCCTGAATTAACGGGTTCCTGGATTAAGGGGTTTCACACTCATGCCTTAAATCTAATTGTGAGGGTAAAATTAAGGGGTCGGTTTCACAAATGAACGGCCACTTAATTCAAATGTATTTTCAGGGGTAAAGTAAGGTGGATAAGCACATTTTAAGTACATTGTGTTTCGTAGTGCTAGTAACTCAATTACTAGTAAAATCTATGAACGCCGTTGTTCCCTATTCAGCGTGCCTTTCTGTGATTTCAGATTTGTGAAGGAGATGTCCATGACGAATCGAGAGTTCAGCTTATTTTAAGCTTGGTTGCCAAAATTCTTCAGAACCGATTTCTTTTCCTCGGTGTGTCTCCCATACACGGTGCTGCATTTTTGCTTTTGAGTTGCTAATAAAGTGACCTGTTCTTAACATTATTTCATAGTAAAGTTTACTCAGTACCAGCTGAAACTGCAGTTTTGTAATACTAGTGATGTTGTTTTACAACCTTTGGTGCCATGCTGTGGTAAGAGAGATGATTCACAATTCTAAGCATCTCTCTTACCATGATATTGATGTGCTCGATGCTTCAATAAAGCTTGTGAATGTGACTTAACTTATAGTAAGTTGTCAATCTGCAGTTATGTGCTGCTCTAGTAAAGAGTAGTATGATCTATTTAACCATTTGACCACACTTTCATAAGGACTTGTCCATATATTTGCATGATAAGATCTTACTAGACTGGGAGGTACGGTCTGTAAGAAGCATAAAGCGTTTTCTGTACAGTGACGATGTTCAGCTTCACAGGATTGAAACAAGTGCAGCGTTTCTGTTGTAAGACTCAAAAAGAGGATTAGCCAGCTTTGTTTAATTTACAGATGGAATATCATTGGCAGGCGGAAGGAGACAGTGGTGTTTTCATTACAGGCACGCTGAGGGAATCTCAATGCGGCCTCTAAAATATTTACAGCAGCAGCTTGCAGCAACACAGAGTCTTCAGTTACACCCAGCTCTGACAAGACCTGACCCGCGGGAATGCTGAAATTCTGCCAGTTAGTGCGGCATCAAATTAACACATTTGTGATTTTTGTAAACGTGTGTACTAGGCCAGTTTGGTTAGACGAGCATTATGTACAGGGCAGTCCTCAATCATTTTTGCTGATTAAAGACTCTCTGTTGCACTGTGCCCTCAGCCTCCCCTGATCTAGAGTCAGTTTATAAGGGGCCTTCCCATTATTCCCATTATATTAATAGACACTAGAGGGCGCATGTGAGCAAGACCCTATTGAATAGGTTTGTAGAACATGTAACAGCTGAAATGTTATTTACAATCCTTTTCCAGTCGTACATGCTGGACTCTTTTGGACAATAGAGGGGAAAAACGTGCTAGCATACTGTCATTTTTCTACAGCAGTCAGACTTTGGGTAAATATCACAGCATTTTAAGATGTTCTGTGTTGAGCAAATGTACTGTTTGTCTGTAAAAAAGTGGTTCGGCTAATTATTTACCAGTTGCAATTTTGTACAATAGCTACATATGACGCCATTCATTTCGGCCTCGCTCAGGAGCGCCCCCTAGTGTCTAGCAGAGTGAACAATGAAGAGGCCCTCACTGTAGCTCCTCCGGCTGCACACTAATATAGCATAAGACCAAGCAGGTACTGGTTAAAAATTCTACCACATCGTAAAACTATGACTTCTGATATTTATTCAGAACGAAGTGAACACCTGGAATCACTTTTATTATTCATTTTCAGCCCAAGAAAAGCAGGCAGAGATGAATGTGTCTACATGGACGGCTATCTTTCTAACTTTAGCTTTTAACATGTTTCCCCCTTATCGGAGTCATTTTTCCAACTTGAGTAATCAAAACTTTCTGCCGTAATGACGAGTTTCTCAGTTACTACAGTTATTAAGCTTCCTTGCAATGTCAGAAGTGATAAAAAAAAGAGAATCAATACCAAATGCCCCCCAAAACCCACTGCTGTTCCAATTTTCTGCCCATCTTCAAGATATGCCACCTGTACAGCAACGGTCAAATTTTTCATTTTTGGCCAAATATGGACTGTCGAGATTTATGGACAGTTGAGACAATGCTAAACATCTACAGGGGGTCCTCGGGTTACGACAGTGTCGACATACGTTTCGAGTTTGCGACGCTCACTCACATAAAAACGTTTAAAATTGAGAGGTGAGTGTTTTGGCGTATGTCGTTTGTGTCGAACTTACAGACTACGTGGGCGAACTAGTTTGGTTGCGTGCGGCGGAAGGATACGCAGTAGCGTCTGAGTGAGGGAGTTCGTGTCCCCCAGTACAGTACAGTGTACAAGTACAATATATTTATGTACTTCTCCTTTTTCTGTGGCTTATTTGTGTTTTTAAGATCTAGTTTTTGGTTTTCTAGATTACGTGTTAGGATCAGGCTAAGGTGTGTTTTGACAAAATGTACGAGTTACATCACTGTCATAGGAACCGTGTCGTAACTCGAGGACCCCCTGTACAGGGGCACGGGAGAATCAAGCTTCCTCATTTCTGGTGTCACATGAGGACGCCTCGTAACACAAAAGATGTCAGAACAACAGTGACTTGACAAACTATTGTCCCAAAACTTACATACTCAAGGTTTTTTTTTTTGTTTTTTTTTTGATTAAATTGCCCGTTTGTTCTGATCTTTTCGATCCATGGGCTATTAGAATAGTTTTTTGTCCGTTTTTGTTACAGGTGATCCCTGGCTAATATATGTTGGGTTATTTTGAGCAAGAATTTTCATCTCTATTCCACTTGCATTCAGTTTTACATCCCCCAATATTTTCAAATTTTTATTTTTTTTTTACTATATTTTAACTCCATAATATCTACTGAAAAATGAAAGTGCGTTCCATCTTCGTCGTAACCTTCACATAAAATCCCCAAGAAAGGAGTCGCTGGCGACAATAAAAAAAAAAAGGAAGAAAAAAGAAAGAAATAAAACACTTAAAACAGACATTATTCTTTATTTCGTAAGAGGGGAAAAGTTATTTCTATATTCAGAGTCTGTCCGTTGCATGTTGAAAAGCTTGTCCCTTCTCTAGTCCTTCGACTACAAGGAAAAAAACAAAACAAAAAAAACGAAAAGAAAAGAAAAACAAATCAAAGTGAACAGAATTAAAAGGTGCGGTCAGGAGTCCATTCAGCCTGATCTAGGCACACGGGCCTCAGAGAGTCAGTAGTACTAAAATACTTCTTTAAAATACACTTCACCTGCCCACAGCTGATCCGACACTGCGCCTGCTTCGATTCGTCCTGCGTCCTCGGCTCCTTCATTACATGAACAGGAGGGACAAAAACTTGCAACTGCTTTTGGTTACAAACATGATCAACTGACATATGCAATGAACCAGTGCTACTACCATGACAATTTTTTTTTTTTTTGAAGCAAGTAAGGAATACTCAGCAGGAGAAAGACACGGCTTGGGCTGTCAGCATGCAGGTTAATACTCGGAAACCGGTGGTCTGAGGGATGGAAATGGCGTTTGCGGTGAAAAAGCTAGGAGGACTGTTCAGCCGCCTCGGGTGTTTTCCTAACGTGGACCACATGAGACAGAGAGGCACTGTTAATACACACTTAAGTTTTCTTCAATTAAGGCAAATGCACTCTACTGCGTCCTGCACGCATGCAGTGGAGGGGTTTCCACGTTTCTTAGACCGGATGAATGGCGCAGCTGCCAACAGGCCCGAAAAGGCGCGAAGCCGCGTGGAGGAGGGCGTTTCGTCTACGCACCGTCGCCATCACATCAAAACCTCTTCATTTCTTTTTACATTTTACTCTGTTTAAAACACCAGCCGCCCTCAACACTGTGTGCAGGGGCGTCTCACACGCTGCCCTCGCCCCAAAATAGCTGGGTGGACAGATGGAGGGGGACGATTTTTAAAAGTGGTTCTAATATAATGGACCCGGCGCCCATGATTGTGTGAACACTTCAGGATGAATGAACTAAAAGGAATGGCGCAAAATGACTCGAGTGAAATCTTCTCACAGTAACATACGTTGCAAGAACATCTCGGGTTCCTTCTGTAAAGTTTCTGTTTCAGAGAAACAAGGTTTTGTTTATGACGGCGACAATACAATCCTGCTACCACACAGGTCCAGCGCGATTAAGGAATACCAGACTCGCGCCGTTCTTCCACGACTGACACGCGGCTCCGTTTTAATGTACAACTCTTTTTTTTTTTCGCCCTCTTTTTTTTTCTTTTTCCGAAGGGCATTCGTAGAATGAACGGGAACCGCGGCAAATACTGGCTAGCTGTTCCTTCTCTTAAGTCGGAATGGAATCGTAATCAAAATGCATATTAGTAACAACCATTATAGGAATCATAAAAATGATGAATACAGAGGTGATTTACAAAATACCCAACAATAAAACTCGAGAGAAACAAACGGGAAAAAAAAAAAAAAAAAAAATTGTCTAGAAGATACCACAATCAGACATGCTTTAGAGCAGTTAGGTTTGGCAAGAAAATCAGTTTGTCATATCATAGAAACCTCACAGTGAAAAGAGTTATGCCCCTTCAATATTACAAAGCACAGTATTCAGTCATAATTTATAGATATATTTCTCTTTCTTTAAAAAAAAAAAAAAGTCTCTCTGTTGTGAACTGGAACTCAGTAAACTGGTACCATGGTGTCCAGTGCCGTGGCTTTCCCCAATGCCTCCAAAAAACAAAACATAAAAAAAACAAAAACAAAAACAAACCAAAAAAAAAAAAAAAACCCAACCTTTTTTTCCTTTTTATTTTGTTTTGTACCAAAAAATACTTCTTTGAAAAAGAAGAGAGACGGCTGACGGAACGAAGAAAACCAAACTGTGGTCTCTCAGGAGGGACGGGTTGTAGGCCCGGGCATGTTTGCGTTCCGTTGCGAATGAAACCTTTCCATTTACCTTTGATCTGCAAGGCCTTCAGGTCGACTCCTCTCGATCCTTCATCCTGACAGGAGGCGAAAATCCCAAGAACAACCTCCGGCTGCATCGACCCATTAGGAAAGCGGAGTAATGACTTCCGTGTCGTTTCGTGATGTTGATCAGATTATCCCGGGCTTCACTCTCGAAACTGGCAAATAAAACGGGGAGACGCCTTCGGAGCAAGAGACGATTTTCAAAACATCTTAAGAACTTTTTTTCTATTAAATACTTTGGTCTTTGGTCAATATTTCTCTTCAATATTTATACACATACTGTATTTTATATACACACACACAAATATACGCACGTACGCGCGTTATGTACGGCATATAGATGTGTGTGCGTGTTTCACACCGTTTCCCATAAAGGACTTTTTGCACAAAACAACAAGATCAAAATAAATAACCAAATCAGGAACAAAACATAAGTACCTGCATTTCAGTTCTCCTGAAATTAAAAACAAAAAACAGGAGAAAATGCCTTATGTACAGCGTTTTTCTTCGGCGACAAAAGGCCTTTGTTAAATAAACAGACTTTGCATCTTTCAAGTAGCCTGAGAAAGAGGCTTAAAGACAGAAACAATCGTCCTTCAGAGTGTGCAGCCAGACACACGACCGCTGCATGACATCTCCCAATCCCAGAGTTCAGTTTCCTTTCTGTTCGTGGTTTTTTTTTTTTGTTTTTGTTTTTTTGTACGCATATAATTTTTTTCCCTTCAAGTGATGACATGGCTACTTGTTTGACTTCAGTTTGTTTCGCACGACATTCCTCTGCGCTCCGGCTGGAGAAGAGTGGGAATCAGAGGAATGCGAATGCACTGCTAACTGGCGGGCGGTCCATCGTTCAGGAAGTACGTGGTCATCTCTCCCTTTCCCTTGACCTTTATGACTCCGCGGCATTCAAGCTGGTACCCTTTGCTTGCCAGCACCTGGTGCAGGTCTGTAGTCACCTGCAGGGGTCGAGAAAATACGCACGTTACATTCAGATAAAACTCGCAGGTCAAATGAAAGTAGCCTGAAGTAGCTTTTCAGCTATGTGTGCTATTTGTTATTTGTTTTTAGAATTTCTATGTAGATACTAGTTTTTCGCCCTTTTCAACACACTGTTCATGCATCGTCTCACAACAAGGATGTCTCGATCCATCTTTGGGCGCCACAGTCTAAACAGAATTCCCTGAAATGAAGTATCGGCCGATACGGAGTCCGATACGCGACTCGTGTTTTCAAAGATAATTTAGCTGTGTGATCTAGATAAGATCATGCGAATCATAATCTACCAATCATAATCAATTATATTTATTTCCGTTCTAAAATTAAAAATCATATTTATTGCTGTTCTGCATTTCTTTGCACATGTAAACTGTTTCTGCATCTTTGCACATCTCTGCTGCTAGAATACAGTACCGGTCAAAATACTGTATTTATCCTCAATGTGGCCTTTGTCAATTGCACTGAACGCTGTCTTGTCTTGTTTCGCTGTTATTGTTGCTCTTGTGTTCTTTTTTCTAACTCTTTGTCCTGTCTGCTCTGTCTGGTCTTGTGTTCTGCTCTGTTCTGCTCTTGTATTGCACCATGGCTCTGGAGGAACGTTGTTTCTTTTTTACTATGTACTGTGTGTATATGGCAGAAATGACAATAAAAAATCTACTACTACTACTAATACAGTAGAATAGTTCATGTTCAGTATGTACATGATGTGACATTCTGGACTGGTTTGTTTTTACGTTTTTCCAAAATAACCATTTAAAAATGTTGTTAATATGTTTTTATGAACTGAACTTCCTGAAGATTTGGCTACTAGTCAATATTAACAATCTGAAGAAAAGTCCCTGAAATCACATCTTCGATACATGCGATGTATAACACACACCTCGGATTTTATTTCGTAACACATGCTGTTTCAGTGACGCCACTTTGAAAACAATAGCAGCACACTCGCCGAGTGGTTCTGGTGGAAAGTTGTTCACGGCAGAAAACACACGTTTAGACAAAAGACGTCTAGTTTAAACACAGAGGAAACACTAGCACTGCTGATACTGTACGTTTTCATTTTCCTCTTTTAAACAGTTCAGCACTGCAGGCATTAAGGCATTGTCTGAATTTTAAAGGGGGAAACTTTCAGAAATAATATGATCAGTCAAAAACAAGCAACACCCCCCCACAGCCTTCACAGAGCACCACTAATAGAACTGGATATTCTGGATATTCTATTCAATCAAAATAACTCAGAATAATGGATAGCACAAGAAGGACTTTCTAGTTAAAAATGATCATTGTAAATATCAAAAAGCTATCTCTGTGTAGAAGACTGTGTGCATTACTTTTGCTATGATGTGCAACAGTCTATGTGCAATACTGTGCAATGTTCTTACCAGGTGCTAAAACATTATTATGTGCAATATCATATGTTGTTCTTTAAATGGTGCTAAATCACTTCATTACTTGCAATATCTTATGTGCAATAGTCTTCATGTGCAATATTACTACTTGGTCAATATTTTCATTACTTCATATTACTTAATAGTTCTTAATTACTACTGATCTTCTGAATAACTTCTGAATAACTTAGTCCAAACTACCATTTGTGTCAATAGTTTTTCCACTCAACTGCGCTACTTACTTATAGATAGATATTATACAAAGCAGTTCTGTATGTAGCGTAGTCTATTCATATTGTGCTTTGTTTCTACAGATTTTTATTTAGACGTATTTTGTTTTATTCTTGTGTCTCTGTGTCTCGTGTCTCTCTGTGTCTGTGCGTTGTGGCAGTCACCACACAAGCAGTTTCCTCCGGGATCAATAAAGTTTTCTGATTCTGATCATCTGAACTCTGCCACGCCCAAATTAGCCTCAGTACAAAAGTTGCAGTCCGACATGCATGGTCTTGAAGTTGCACCTGAATGCGATCTGGTACCCCCGTGCTGTCCATACGACTGGCCACATTGACTGTGTTTCCCCAAATGTCATACTGGGGCTTTCTGGCTCCAATGACTCCAGCGACCACTGGTCCAATATTTAGTCCTGTAGAGATAAAGAACAGATAAAGAACTTTCACACATCAGACCTTTACACGCCGCGAGAATTCAGGGCGTTTTTAATATGGTCCGAGGTGACTGTTAAGTGCTACTAGGAAAGATTCCCCCTCACCGATCTTCATCTGGAAGTTGTTGAAGGAGTGTTCGTTAATGTACTTCATCTGCTCGCGGAGCCTCATGGCGTAGTCTGCCAGCGCCGTGATATGAGTGCGGCCCTCTTTGTCGTAGGTGGAATCGTTGAGGCCTGAGGCTGCCATGTAGGTGCTGCCTATGGTCTTAATCTTCTCCAGCTGCCTGTATTTCTCTTCACTGATGATCTGGAGTAAAAGATGTGGTTTAAGGGTTTTTGAAGAGCCCATGTCTCTTATTTTTCTTTTCTTTTTCTTTTTTACTGATGCCACATGACATTTGTATGGTTTTGTGCACTTTAATCAGTTTTTACATGACTCATTTTCATGATTCACTTCAAACAGGCTATTTTTTAACTGATCTTGATACTGTGATACTGTAATTGATCTCTGTTCTGATTGGTTGCCCAGTTCTATGCTGAAACACAAATCAGCCACAATATTAAAGCCATCTCCCCAATATTGTGTAGGTTCTCCTATGTGCTGCTCAAACAGCTCTGACCCCTCGAGGCATGGGCTTCATAAAACCTGCTGCTGTATCTGGCACCAATCCTTTAAATCCAGCAAGTTGCAATGCAGGGCCTCCAACAGATTTGTTGGATTTTGCTGTAGTTTGTACAGCAAAATCCAACAGATGCTCAGTCAGACTGATATCAGAGGGATTTGGAGACCAAGTCCAAACCTTGAGCTCTTTGTCATGTTCCTCAAACTATTGTGGCAGTGGCAAGGTACACTATCCTTCTGAAAAAGGCTTAGGTTAATTCAGGGTTACTATGAAGAGAAAAGATTGTTAATGAGTCCTTTTTACAGAGAAGACTGAGAGGGTGAAGAATGAGGAGGTAAAGATGGACAGGACGCCTACGAGACGCTTCACCAATTCTCGAGACGGTAATGTCGTCCCTCCCACCCATCACTCCACACCCAGCCTCCATGGTCTACCTCGTCAAAGTCGGCGATGATTTCGTTGAGCAGTCGCAGGCACTCCACGCCTTCGTTGTTGGCCTCCAGCTCCACATAGAACTCCGAAAAGTTGCTGATGGAGGCGAACATGACGGCCACACACTCGCAGGACTGGTAGTAGAGCTCGTCGTTCCTGCGCTCGCGGGCCAGGAAGTGCCCCGCCACATCTTTAGGCAGAATGTTGTGAAGGAGGCGGCGGTTATACGCCTGCAGCTCCTCCATCTCCTCCTTCTCCTCTGTGGCCTGAGGACCAGAGGACTCCATGTCAACAACATTTGAAAGGGTTAAAATTGGAAAACGTATGAAACATAATTTCGGACAGCATTAATTACTCTTCATGCTTTATGTTGTTTTATCAGTTTCAAATGCTTTTGTTCATGGGAGACAATTACACAAAGAGAGTATCATGCTTAACCACTTTCACTGCAACATATAGGCTTAAAAAAACCCTCAAAACACCAGTTATTGAGGTAATCAGCAGAGTCCTATTATCACATGAGGTAAACAAATATGCGGCTGGATTTACAACATCTGGCTAGACGTGCTTCTACCTTTATATGTGTAAGAAATTGAGCGTTTTGATGGAGGTGGATAGTGGTTAAGGAAATGGGGACATTATTCAGACAAGATTTTGAAGATAGCTGGACATGAGCAGTTTCATCAGGCCAAGTCTTTTTTTCTTATATTAACTTCCACTGAAATATAAAAAACAACTTTACATCTTTTTGTATCCTCTTCAGTTCTGCCACCTGCTTCTACCTATATCAGTAATGTTGGACCGGAGGTAAAGTATAGCGGCCCCTTATAGTCACGCGTGAACACACCACAGCACACAGTGTGAACTTCTTTCTCAGCTTTTAACCCATTCACCAAGTGAAACAGGGGGCTGCCACCTACGAGGGGCGCCGGGGAGCAGTGTGAGGGGATGGTACCTTGCTCAAGGTTAGTTTCCTTGCTCAAGGTTAGACTGCTAGTTTCATCAACCTCAGTGATGAAACTAGCAGTCCTGGGATTCAAACCCACAACCTTCTGGTTGCAGGGGCAACTCCCTAAAGCTGCCCCATATAGTCAGAGCTGAACTCAAGCTGGCCGGTATGGAGCTCGAACCCACAACCTCAGCGTTTTTAGCACCTCGCTCTAACCGGCTGAGTTCACCAGCCTTCTGCTGAGTTAGAGATCAACTCGTTTATCCTCGTACACCTTCACGTCATCTGTGATGACGACTGGTTCTGACTGCGGCCTTCAGTCAGACAGTGTTAACGGTACCTGGAGCTTCCAGAGGAAGTCGAGGCGGGCTGTGGACTCCACCTGCTGGGCGTGGAGATACAGCGCCAGCACAAACACCGTGAGGATCACCGGGGTCATGACCTTTAGGGACACTTTGGTCACACTGTAAGGACTGCACAAAAAAAAAAAAAAAAAAAAAACCAAACATGTCACACACATACTTTACTCCACGGCATTAAAATAGATCAATTAAATCAATAAAATCTTTTTTTTTAAAACATAGAAATTTCTGGGCTCATTCACTTACCACTGGTTGGTAGTTTCATTGTTCTTCGAACTGTACAAAAAAAAATACGGCCGTTACAATCCTTACTTTACTGAGTTATGAAGTAATAAACAGAAAAAGACGATAAAAACAAACAAACAGAAAAAAACAACTTACCCTTCATTATTACTGAAATTTCTAAAAAGAAGAAGAAAGATTACTTTTAATATAGCAAATACTCAGTAAAAAGGGTAATACTTTATTTTGAGCAGCCCCTGCAGATGCTTAACAAATATCAAATTACACTTAAAAACCAAAGGATGTTGATAATCAACAATTAAAGTGTCTGTAAGTAACCTAAACTAAAAATAAGGTTTTAAATAAGGAAATCACTGCATAAAACAGACACATGTTCTCTAACAAATTTTCAATTTGGGGACATTCTTCAAAGCTCCCCGATGATGAGAATGTTTAAATTCAATTACATATTCTAACAGAGATTTTTCCAGCAGGCCTTTGAGCCGAGAAGGCTGGTAAAGAGAACAGCCCAGGCTGCCAGACAGAACGGCCCTTTCTGTCTCCACTGTGCCGCCTGGTGGCTGAGAGCGGTACTCACAGGGCATTGGCGGTAACGAAGAGGTCAGCGTTGTCGAACAGCGGCACCTCTGGCCACTCCACGAGCAGCAGGTAGGTGAGCTGGATGAGCAGCATGAGGGCCAGCTTCCCTATACTGCTGATCTGGAGGAACACCGAGCAGGCCAGCAAGGTCAGCAGCACACTATAGCTGAAATACTGAGAGAGAGAGAGAGAGACAGAGAGAGAGAGAGACAGAGAGAGAGAGAGAGAGAAAGAGAGAGAGAGAGAGAGAAAGAGAGAGAGAGAGAGAGAAAGAGAGAGAGAGAGAGA
>JBBIGA010000132.1:2778561-2801362 GCA_037576975.1 Alestes dentex | reverse complement strand
TGTGGGCTGGTTAGAAGAACACAGGTTTGGTTTCAGATTTCTGCTCATTGCCTCCAGTCATTGTGTGGATTTATAAAGTTCCATAAGCAGCACCACCTAATTTAATTTAATGAAACCAGCCAAACCAGATATTTGATTGTAGCTAAAATGAATATTGGTCTGGAAATGGTTAGGAGAACACTTTGCCACACGAAAGACCACTCTTTATTATAACAATGTTAATTGTATTTATTGTAATATGAATGTTTTAACACTAGCTTCACACTACCGTCCAGCAGTGAACAGGTTTTTGAGTATAATTTTCCCAGGTGCCTAAGACTTTTGCACAGTACTGTATGTGTCAGTGTGTTTGCTTGTGTAATGTATTATGCGTTCGTTTGTGCGTGTGCCTCACCCAGCTTTGCCTCCAGCCTCCATGTGATTGGCCAGAGTGACATCGTTGGACCACACATCAAACTGCCACTTTCTCAGTCCCAGGACCCCGCAGTGTACACGCCCGCTGTGGATGCCCACCCGCATGTTCACGTTCACGCCTGTGACCTCTCGCACGAGCCTGGACACACACACACACACACACACACACACACACACACACACACACACACACACACACACACACAAACCATGTACACTATCAATCGATGCTCAAATCCATTTCCCAATAAAAAGCATTTATAGGATAAGCACCTCTCACAACTCTCTCAATCAGCAGCCTATTACATACATCAGGACTTCTTCACCTTCACTCCTTCCTCTGCTAAAGATACGTTTAGGCTACTCTGTATTATATGATGGGAATGTCTATTATTCTACATTCTTCAAAGCCTTAAAAGATTACACCTTAAACGAAGACTCATCGATTTTAAGTAAAATCATTGTGTAATAAATGGTGAAATTCCCATCACATAGTGCCCCCTGTCATTAAAATACATGCTTAAAAAACAAAAACATCCTGCCCCAGGCTCTGTAAACGGCAAAAAAAACCAAATGATATGGGCCACCAAGATCCAACCAATCACGCCAAGCACTACGAAACCAAACGCCTTAATTTTACTTCTTAAAATTGCCTTAATTTTGACCTTGATATCCCATGCAGGAAATTATGGAAAATTAAGGGGGAAAAGTGCACAGATTAAAGCTGTTTTAGGGGTAGAACTACTGAATTCCCCCCTTACTTTTTCAAATTTGCCCCTTAAATAATAGAAACTCCTGAATTAAACGCCATAAATGTAAGATGAAGGGGTTTCACACTCACACCTTGAATCTAATTTTAAGGTCAAATTAAGGGGTTGGTCTCACTAATTAACGACCACTTAATTCAAATTACGGAGTAAATTATGGTGTATATTTTGGTGTATGGTGTAAATTACGGGGTATATTGTCTTTGTCCCTCTTTGTCTTTCTCTCAGTGTCTCTGTCCCTCTTTGTCTTTCTCTCAGTGTCTCTGTCCCTCTTTGTCTTTCTCTCAGTGTTGCTGTCCCTCTTTGTCTTTCTCTCAGTGTCTCTGTCCCTCTTTTTCCTTTCTCTCAGTGTCTCTGTCCCTCTTTGTCTTTCTCTCAGTGTCTCTGTCCCTCTTTTTTCTTTCTCTCAGTGTCTCTGTCCCTCTTTTTCCTTTCTCTCAGTGTCTGTCCCTCTTTTTCCTTTCTCTCAGTGTCTCTGTCCCTCTTTTTCCTTTCTCTCAGTGTCTGTCCCTCTTTTTCCTTTCTCTCAGTGTCTGTCCCTCTTTGTCTTTCTCTCAGTGTCTCTGTCCCTCTTTTTTCTTTCTCTCAGTGTCTCTGTCCCTCTTTGTCTTTCTCTCAGTGTCTCTGTCCCCTGCTGAGTGAGTGACACTCACGAGATGGCCTCTATCATGTCCACTCCCATCTCCACACAGCAGTGAGCGTGGTCCGCTCTGGGCTCTGGCAGGCCAGACACACAGTAGTAGCAGTCCCCCAGGATCTTAATCCGCAAGCAGTGGTTCTCCTACATACACACACACAAAAGGAACAGGAGTTAATTACGGAGCTCAGGCTGGAGGGGGCGGCTTCACGCTGAGGTGCAGAGAGAGAGTCATTCTGATCGCTCTGGGAGGGAGTGTGTCTATCACCAAGTGCTTAACACTCGTCAATATTCTTTAAATCACACAAAAGGTTTGGAGAAATGATCTTTTCCCCCCGGTATATGTACCGCTAAGACCGACACCAGTCTTGTCAAATAAATGCGCCAAAGATGATATAAACCACTGTGATCTATTTTTAACACCTGAGACACATTTAAAATAACACCTAAGCCGTACTCCTGTATCTGAGCGCCTGGGTACTGTCTCAGTGTTGCTTACCGAGGCTAATTTGTCAAAGCGGGCAAAAAGTTCATTTAGAGTCATCACCAGCTCCTGAGCCGTGCACTGGGACGCCAGACTCGTGAAGCCCTCAATGTCTGCAAACAGAATACTGAGAGAGAGAGAGAGAGAGAGAGAAAGAGAGAGAGAGAGAGAGAGAAATTAGGACTTGAAATAGGAACCTGACAGCTTATGTGACCATCATCATCAATTCATAGTTTAATAGGTTTTTTTCTCAAACACACGTTGCAAATGTGAGAGAACACTGAGAGCTAGGGACGGGAATCGAGAACCAGTTCCAAACTGTCCCGATTCTTCAGAATCATATGCCTACGAAGACTTTTAAAAATCTTTTTGTGCACACTGCACAGCACGCGTCACGAAGTTAAATTCTGCGTCTACGCCGCTGGAAACAACATGAAGGAGTGATGGCGGAGCGGAGAAGAAGGGCGGCCCAAAATGTTACTTCATTTCACAAAGAAATGTGACACAGGGTCCAAAAATGTGCTAAAATTCTAAGAATGCCACACATTAGACACACAAAGCCACTGCTTTGCAAGCAAGCAGAACGTACGCTACCGAAGGGTGAATATCTCGTGTTATAATAATATTTAGAGCCACGCTGGCAAACTTAGCAGGTTTTTTCTTTGACTAAGAAAACCTTCGTTACAATGAATGTTATACAAACTTTTTTTGTATCCATTTTAGTTGATAACTGAGTCTACAGCACCAATTCCACTCGCTCATCAGTTTAGAACGGTGTATTATTCAGCTCTGTCTTCATTCAGTCCTGCTATATTCCGTCGGTTCTGCCCGTAATTTGCAAAAAAAGCCATTTTTTACAAAAACAAGCCGAGTGTCCTGAGTTATTCTTTACACACAGTACGTTCCGAACCCTGAATACATTTTGTTACAAAAGCCGTTGCTGTCCACTGTCAAGGCACTGCGAGTTCACCGCTGAAAACGACAAACGGCTCTGTTCATGAACACAGCCTGATCAATCGGGTCGGGTCGGGTCGGGTCAGGTGATGCTACATGTCTGCAGCTCTGGAGAAACTAAAGAGTCTGAAATGTTACCTCCTTAAGGGCACAAAACGAGGAGAAAAGCTAAAACTTGTTCATGTGACTCAATGGAAAAAGCACGTCACGGTGGTCAGACAAGTTCTCTCCGATAAATAACCGAGACTAATGGAGTGCCGTTTATTTTGACGTGTTCAAATGTTATTAGACAGACACTCCACACTGTGTTCTGACTCCGCACACAGAAAAACTGATTGATAAGGGAATTATTAAGACAGAACTGATATGAGCATCTGTATCAATAAAACCTTATCAATTTCCCATCCCTGCTAAGAGCGCTTGTGAGTGTTTCCGCGCGTGGCTGTGGAACTAGAGAGGGTCTTTCTACGACCTAGGTCTACTCATAGCTTTAAGTGAACACAGATCACAGAGTACTGCACTTCAGCAACAGCGCATAATGTGTATCAGAACAGCACTAGCCACTGGTAATTAAGTGCTCTCTCTCTCTCTCTCTAACTGTAATTAGCCTAAAAAAAACCCGTGGCCGCACTCCCCAGCTCCTCACTACGGAGCGAGAGAACAGACAGGGAGGTGGGGAGGATGGGGTGGCGGGTAGCAGAAAGTCCAGAGGTGGGGGAAACACTGAGCGGAGAGTGGGCAGCGGACGGGGAATCTTTACGAGCTACGAAGCCGAGGGCCTGGAGTGGCTCTGGAAGGCAGCTGAACCCACTAACCTGATAAAGAGGTCACGTGACTCCATACTGCTTCCTGCCTGTAATGGCTGACTAAATGTTGTGACAAATTAATGATCAATTTGGTTCCCACTGGTGAAGATGCTATCAAGCAGCACAGTTAGCTGATTACGGAACACGACGGGGAAAGAAAACACGCGCACACACACACACACACACACACACGCACACACACGCACACTAACACACTTGAACAAAGAAAGAAAAGCGTAATTTGGACGATCAGACGAGAGCGGGCCGCGAACCTGACATTGTCGTGCTTCTGGATGTAGATCTTGTGGAACATCATGTCTTCCTTCTTAGCGTTGATGTCAGCCTTCATCTCCATGGCAACGTGTCTTGGCAGCACAGACAGCAACAGGCGTTCCTGAAAAGTGTGTACGAAACAGAGACCGTCAGGAAAACACCCGACCAGCACACCCAGAACATCCTCCCTGAATTTCAGCAGAAGACTGATGAAGATTAAACTCCCTTTCATTCTAGGAGAGAGGAAAGATGTGATCTTTCCAGCAGCCAAATACATTTTATGATGTCATAATACGAGGGGCAACCAATAACAAACAAAATATTGACATGTTGTTGACCTTACCAAATGTCCTATTGTCTTATTTATTTTGGGTTTTTTTTTGTTTTGTTTGTTTGTTTATTATTGATTTATTATTATAGTGATTGTTCTTGTTTCAATGTATTTGAGTATCTACATTTTGTTTGCTTTGGCAATAATGTAATTCACAATCATACTAATAAAGCTTGTTGAGACAGAGAGGCGGGGGGGGGGTGTTGGAGGAGGAGAGAGGAGGGAAGACAGGAGGAAACGGGAAAAAGAAAACACAGAGGAATGACACCTCCCTCTCTCTAAATACTTCTTCTTTCAGGCTCCACTTCCGAACCTTCATAATCATGCACCATTACACCCCTCTGGCCTTCGGGTGAATTCATTAATTTGTATTTATTTGTTATTCAGGTTTTACAGAATGTCGAACCACTTCTGGTCTTCGAGTGCGAGATTAATCACTAAAATATGATAAATAAAAAAAACTTATAATAATTCCTTTTAATAAAACAACTGACAAACAAAAATATCATTTCGATCACTGCTGATTTTTTTTTTTCCTTTAATAACACTTATAGTGACTCTATTTAATACATAATCACAAGGGCAATGCAAACTCACTGAATGTTGAATACTACTATTGTTATTGTTACAGTAACAAAGATAAAAAAAAAAATAATTTAAACAGAATTTAATTTTTTTAGCGCTCACAATCAGTGCTCATGATCAGGTTCGGACACTACAAACCACACATACAGACTCGTCACCAGAAAAAGTTTCCTAATTCTAGCTAACGACTGTTAGATTTGTGCAAATATACAACTTAATTATTTGTTAACAACTTTTCATGTTTAGCCCAGTAACCTGCAAACATAATCACTGATGGAAAACTAGATCCTAAACATTTTCCGGATGAATAAATTCCAGGAACGCAGAGGTTCAGGTGAATTTTAGTGTGGCCACTAGATTTCATTCGATGGGTTAGGGGCGAAAAGAGGGTGGTCTCATAACTGGTAGCTCAGCTTTGGTGGGCTTGCATTACTGTTTTTATATTTGGCTTGTATGACTTTTTAGCTGCATTAGCCTTGTAGCCCCGTATCTGCGTGAACTGTGCGTGTTTGGGGGGCGTGGCCGCTCTGCCTGGGCCTCGGTGCGGCTGACCTGCTGCTGGTTCTCTCTCTGCAGGTGAAGCCTGGCCTGAATGTAGCCGCGGGTCTCCTGGAAGGCCTGTCTCTGGGAGACCTCCGCCGGGTAGTGTGTGCAGATCCCGATGATGTTGGTGCACAGGAAGATCAGCACGTTCGCACTCAGCTGCAGGACATAGAGGACAGCGAGACAGAGCGGAGGAAGGGGGGGGGGTAAGAACAGAGCAGAGACAGGGACAGAGATGAAGACAGACAGAGGGGAAAAACAGGGTTAATTGCTCTGAGAGTGACACGCTGTTTCCTTAAAGAACAGCTGAATCTTCATGAGGGCCTCAACTCCAGAACTGCATGTTCTGGGGTCGCCCTGGGACTTCTTTTCTAATTCTCTCGAGGCCTGCGCCGCTGCAGCGTGGGAAAAAAAGCAGACCCCTGACCCGCGGAGCCCACTTCCTGTAAAGTTGGGCTGCAGTTCACTCTGGAGAGCGAAGCCGGGCTAAATATGGAGCCTGAAGGAAAGCAAGCGCTGTCACTTCCTTTGGGTCAGCGACGACGAGGGGTTAAGAAGAAGAGGGGCTCCAGTTACCCTGAGCTGCGGCACAGTCAACAGTGATACTAGACTACAGGCACCAGAACTCAATGTTTGAAACTCCCACATTAATTTTATTTAAAGTTTTTAACCAGCCTTTCCAACATCCCAGCAGACAACATCCAACACGATTTGTAAAAATTGTTTAACATGGTGTGAGAAAATTAACTGGGAGAGAAATGTGATATCTGTGACAAAGGTATAATAATTATAATAATAATAATAATAATAATAATCCACACAAAATAACAAGGCCCAAATCCCTGTTGCACTGCCTTATGCTCAAACTCTCACCGCTCTTTCCAATGTTTGCCTTCACAGCTCTAAAGCACCCACCACCGCCTTTATAACACCTCGAGCTTCAGTTAGATATTCATCTATTGTTTGCCAAACCGCAGTGTGAAACAATGAACTGTCTGGGATGATTCAGTGAAGAATGAATCGGTAGTGGAAGAGCTTTCCACAATAGCAATTAGGGGCGTTTGCAGTTTTTAAGATATCATAGCATAAAACAATGGCATTTTCAATAAGGCTATTGCAATATTAGGCTTCCAAAATAAACATGTAAGTCAATGACAAATTTGCATTCAAATTTTTTTTTTAACACTGAACATGAACATTTTTTTTGTACAAGCCTGTAAAAAAATGTAACCCCCTACCGTATTTAAATTAGTCTAACTTCCAGCCACGCTGAGATATTTATAGCTTTTACGGGGTTCGCTGGTTCATTCTGGGGTGGGGGGGGGGGCACACTGTATTATTCAGTGTGTTTTTTATTACTTACTTTCCGTTCATTTTTAATGACTTTTTATCACTGAGGTAGTGCAACTTGCATTCATAATGAAGAAAAGGTCAACTTGGCGCAGTTTACAAATATACCTTCAGCTCAGTGTGAACCCAAATGCATTTTTATTGCTCTATGAAGTGAAACATTGTCAGGGAGGGATTCTGAGATGGCTGAGAATATTTGCTTGATCCCATCACCCAAGCCCCCACCCCAACCTGGTGGTGTACCGCAGGTTTTAGAGAACTGTCTTTTTAATTTTTCTAACAGAACGGTAAGTAATCCTTTAGGTCACCTGCTCTGGGGCAGCCTTTAACATAAAAACCATAAAAACATTTCAATGAATTATACACCACCACCCCCTCCCAAAAAAATGCCTTCTGAACTCTGTATTTTGCCCCACGATGCATTAAAGATATCTGTTTTGTATTTTGAATACCTAATCCTGTCACATGTACTGTTTTGACATTCCCCGTTGTGAAAGTCAAACTTACAACAAATCCCTCTGCGGATGTATTTTAGGAGTACGAGTATATCCGGAGGGCAAAGCAACACTAAATTAGGAGCCGATAATGAGGGAAAAGAATCGCCCATAACTCCACTTACATCGCCCGCAACAATCAGAGCACCAGGCTGAGGTGTCAAAGCCATTCCTCTCTTTAATACCTTCAGACCGAGTTGAAAACCAAAAAAGTAAAATCACTATCTCGCGGTGACACGCTGCACAAGGTCAAGCCTGCCGGCGTGAAAAGAAATCGCAGATCACCGTTCTAGTAGCCAGCTGCTCTCGTTACGTGTTTTCTCAGAATGAAATGAGGTGTTAGAATGAGCTTAACGAATAAAGGACCTGAGAAGGGAGGAGTATGTGATGTCTTGTGTTTGTGCCGTGAGTGTGCCTGACATTTAAAAAAAAACAAAAACCACTGGGTTACAACGTCAGAAGACGACTCGCAACTTTTCTCACACACGTCCTGTATCGCAGCTCTTTCAAAAAGCAATGTAGGCTGAGACACGCCCTATATCTGCAACATAACTGGGTCGAGCTAAACTTCATGTGAATGTGCTGTTTTCTGTGACATCACAAAGAAACAAATAAAAAATGTTTCTGTTTTTGCAGCTTTGTTTTCATATATAGACTGTAAAGACTGGGAGTGAATGGTTTTAAAACCATGTTTACACACTACACCAAACACTTTCAGTTAAAAAAAAAAAATTAATTAATTAATTAATTAAAGTTCCATGAAATGGGCTCTTTAAGACAAAGCTGTTTAGCGGTGAGTGTGTGTGCGCGCGCGCGTGTGTGTGTGTGTGTGTGTGTGTGTGTGTGTGTGCGCGCGTGTGTGTGTGTGTGTGTGTGGGCGTAAGGCAGTGGTGGAGTAGGGTAGATCCTGCTGGTCACACTGACATTAGGCAGATGGCTCTGAGCTCTGTTTACTTTAGAGTCTCTGTTCAAGCAAGACAGAGCCGATAAAAGTGAACGCTGATGTGTGCATGTTTACAGAGAGAGCAGGCATTGTGTGTACGTGTGCATGAGAGTGTGTGTCCCTGTGTGTGTTTAGTTTTCACCTTTGAGATGAAAGACAACACTAGACATGCATATGGCATGTTAGTCGAGGGCATGTTGCTTTTGCACGAAAGTACCAATATTACAGCTGCCTGCAATACAGTACGGGTGCTTAATGTGTGTGTGTGTGTGTGTGTGTGTGTGTGTGTGTGTGTGTGTGTGTGTGTGTGTAATTGCTTGCCCTTTTCTAGAGGGTGCCGCAGCAGGTTTACAGTGTACACACACTCGGCCACACAACTGTTCATGCAACACAACACCTCCTCCACACACAGCGTACTTTACTAACAAGCAAGGCAAGAATGGGTGGGAGGGGGTCACATATGGGACCACCTTTTCCAAAGCGAAAGCACTAGTGTAGTGTAATAGTGTAAAGATTATGAATTAATTGAATCATTTCAGGTTCTTCACAGTGGATTAGGACTGCAGCATATTTGTTAATCATCATTTCAATAGTGACACTGCAGACATCTGCAATACACAAATGAGCCGCTGTCTAGCAAAGGGCATTTCAGTCCAGTGAAATCATTCATAAAATTAATCATTGTTTGACTGATTAATTTTATGAGTAC
Source organism: Alestes dentex (assembly GCA_037576975.1). Classification (NCBI taxonomy): domain Eukaryota; kingdom Metazoa; phylum Chordata; class Actinopteri; order Characiformes; family Alestidae; genus Alestes; species Alestes dentex. Next base: position 2,792,072 of record JBBIGA010000132.1, on the reverse strand, counting down.
GAACAACTGAATGCCTAGCTGGGCTGATTATTTTTAATTGAACCATGACATACAGTGACACATGAAACTTTTTTTTAATAACTGACTTGAGCTTTAGTGTCTGATTGAAGTCTGATTATGAGTTTGTTGTATGTTTTCTGCGCCATATTTTTTTCCCCTCCCTGTTTGAGTTGCTCTGCTTTTTGTCCTTTTCCAGCCTCCTCACCCGTGACGTCACAGACTCTCTCTTCAACACACACCTCCCTCCAACATGGCGACTCGACCGTCCTCCCTCTCTCCCCACATATTACAGAGGGGAAGGGACCGCAAGGATCGTTTTTTTAAACGATCAATATTCATCCCCTGATCATCTGATCGATAAGCTGCGCTCGCAATGTAGGCTGAGACACGCCCTATATCTGCAACATAACTGGGTCGAGCTAAACTTCATGTGAATGTGCTGTTTTCTGTGACATCACAAAGAAACAAATAAAAAATGTTTCTGTTTTTGCAGCTTTGTTTTCATATATAGACTGTAAAGACTGGGAGTGAATGGTTTTAAAACCATGTTTACACACTACACCAAACACTTTCAGTTAAAAAAATTAAATAAATAAATAAATTAAAGTTCCATGAAATGGGCTCTTTAAGACAAAGCTGTTAAGACAAACATAAACAACCAGCACGAGGACGAGGGGGCGTGGCCCAAACATAAACAACCAGCACAAGGACGAGGAGGCGTGGCCCAAACATAAACAACCAGCACGAGGACGAGGGGGCATGTATTTTTATTACTGTAAATTAAATGAATTTATTACTGTATTTACCTGCTCATACCAAAGAAAACGACAGCGCATTAATTACAGTCCAGTCTATACAGGGGTAACATCGGTATTTACATTCTATCACTGCGGGAGTTCAGTGTAAACTGTACTGTACAGATATGGGTTTACCTTTACATTTTCTTTAAGGCTAATGAGTTTTAAATGAAATTACAGTGTCTTGGGAGCATACTTGGGGGCATATTTAGGGTTTACACTATAAAAATATGAATTTTTTTTTTACCACATCACAACAACGTGGTTTTCAGTATCTGCTGGTGCTCTTGGAACATAACCCCTGCGGGGGGTGGGGTTGTCATGGGTCATGGGTTCGAATCCCAAAACTGCTAGTGACACCTCTGCTTCACTTGGTGAATGGATTAAATGCAGAGGAAGAATGTCATGCTGTTCACACTGTGTGCTGTGGCGTGTTCATGTATGACAGAATGATCACTTTCACTTTATAGCAGCTATGAGTGATGACAGGGGCAATGCTGACATCACAGATCAAAGGTATCCTTAAACAAACACTGAAATCACATTGATCCATTAGGCATATTACTGATTAGGCATCACTTTGCCTTGATGCATATTGTTACAACAGTCACGGCGGATGTGAGCCATTTTTATCACACTACAGTTTCAGATATTATAATAGATGTTATCAGTTCACAAAACACGGAAAATCTCTTAAGCCTCCGTTTACCTCAGGCATTTATCCAAAAAACCATTTATTATTTTCCACAAGTGAGAAAATATCAAATCCAAGAAAGCTACAGCATATAGGCAGTTCTACATTAAAGTATAACATTAGAATCTACATCTAAATATTAGCGATGCACCACAATTTCTGTCAACATCTCAGTTGAAAATGAAACTTTCTGTTGGACAGAGAAAAAAAAGGTTGAATGTTTCAACCCCCCCCAAAAAATTATGAATTCAGATGAATTAATCAGAGAGCTTGTAATTAATGAGATTTTTTTTTTTATTTGCGGGACTCGTTTTCTTATCATTAAGAAAGTGTTTATAAACACTTCGTTCTGTTCACTCTTCTGTGCTGCTCAGCGCAGACACGTTCAAACCGCTTGAGCAGAAGAGAAAGAAACAGTCAGCCATGCGGAACAAGTTCCCAGCGTTCATGCCCGAAAACTTCTCCATTACAGGTCCGATACTCAACTTGGAGGCACATCGTCCCAACATCAATACGCAGAAAGCAGGAGAACACCAGAACAAAGAAGGAACGGCCCGGTCTCTACCATCTGTAGTCACAGTTATTTCTTTATACATAGTGTTCTGATTCTTTTTCAGCTCTGATTTGTCCTTGTGAAAACAGATTTGATCAGTATAGGTGTGTTTTCTATATTTCCTTGGTGTTTATCCATTTCCATTCACACCGACCTCTGCACTGGTCACCATTTTCATGTGGATCAAACCAGACTCACACTATCCTTCTACACACTTCCCCTCCTGCGGTTTTTGAAATACTGGCATGGTTCCAACGTCAAAACGTCTCTTAATATCCGGTGTAGTGCACGTGTATTCGGATTTTTAATCGGTTGCCCAGGGGCTGAGTTTTGATCATTTAAAAATTGAGTTGTGTGGTCGAGTCACCTCTGTAATGTATGGGGAGAGAGAGTGGACGGTCGAGTTGTCTTCAAAATGTGTGTCGGACAGAGACAGCTCTCAGGCGCGAGCGGTTCATGCCACCCGTTTTCAGCCGTCCTGAACCATTAATGACTTGATAAGAGGCAGCAAGTTAGCGCTTCCTTGGTGGTTCAGTGGTAAAAGACTGCTCTGAGTGAAGAGAGTCAGAAGAAGCCATGCTGTGAGTAGATTTTATTTATTTATTTATTTTTGGGCCATAGAACCAATGTTTGGTTCTCCACACACTGGTTTTACAGCCCCCACTCAATCACATTTTTTTCACAGAAACACAATCTAGTTTACACAATATATTTGTGAAACTGATGTCACCAAGTGGCTTTACGGGTCTGTGCCTTTAAGCCAGAGGCAATAGAGGCAAAGCCAATCACCCTTAAAGCTGGAGGAAGAAATCCTGAGAGGAACCCAGGTTCAAAAACGAAACCGTCCTCCTCTCGGCAACACCGGACAACACAATTATTTAGATTATTTACCTCCTCGTGTAGCCTTACTGACAGGTTCCTCAGAGTCTACTTAGAGCTGGAGATTTGAGGTTCTGAACTGTAAACCTTTTAATTAAAAAAAATGGGTGAAAAAAATACAGTCTTCCTTAACAAACACGGAACAAGTTTCTTTCTGTTTCAGTTTAAGATAAAAGTGTAAAATGCCACATCATTTGAGTCAGATCAGGACTCTGACTGTTCTAAAATACACAATTTCTAAACACCAAACAAGCTAGCTAACAGATTAGGAGAAGAGTCTGACGTGGAGGTGCGGAGCAGGAATGACTTTTTTATTTCATTCCTGTGAAAAGAAACAGACCTACCCTTTATCCAGAAACACCAAAAACACAACCAAAAAAAACACTGACCACTTTAGAACCCTCTCTGTCAACTGTTGAACACACTCCCTTCATTGTCACATCTAACCCTAGTGACCCCAGTGAGTAACGATCTCTCATGGTGCACACACACAAAAACACAGCCGCACCAGAATCTGTGTGGTTGGAAAGCACTTACACATTAATTACAGTCACATTTGAACGTATGTCATCAAGAAATCTCCTAAATTAATGGCACATGCTGGACACTTAGAACCTCTTTAGTAACTAGAAAACAGTCTTGATCAGATGAACATTTACAAACACTGAGGAAGGCACGGTGTCAAACGCGGGGCTTCACTTCCTTTCAAGATTATCCTTCATATTCCGAAGCACTAAGGTCCACAGAAGACCAACATTTCACACCCCAAGCAGAACTGCTTTGAAATTCCTGATGGATGGACAGTTGCCCCATTAAAAGAGAGATTAAAATCTGAACATTATTTATGCACCGTTGTACATCTTAGCCTTTATATTCAAACGACATTTAATCAAACTGTTCATAAGCAAGTCGTTCACTTCAGAGGCAGTTCGAAGAAACTTGGGATGTCACTTTACAAATATGTGTCAGGCTTGAGTCGAAGTCAAAATTCACGTTCGGTTCTCTGAGCCCACCTCTGACTTTTAACAGAGACATAGCAGCATTCATAAATCCTCTTCTAAAAGTGTGTGTCTTGTAAGGAGTGTGTCTTGTAATGTCACTGTACATTCCTGTGTATTGCAATGACAATACCATTCTATCCTAGGATCTCTATAGACTCGGGTTGTTTTTTTAGTTCATGTAGCTCAAAATCTGCATCACAATAAAGAAGCAATTTTACCGTTTTGCCCTGGTACAGTCATATATGAGCTTCATAAGGAAGCTGAGGAAAGCAATCATTCCTGAAAGCATGCTCAGTCTCGTATGTTCTAGAGGCAAAAAACTAGAGAAATCTACATCGATGTTACAGCCTTTGACCTTGAACTGAGCACTGGTATGTTTTCCAGCAGACAACACATAACTCTGCGGCCTGATTGCATCTTTTTATTCAAAGTACTGATGAACAGGCCTATAAATCCCACAGAAATACCTAGAACACATGCACATTTGAAATGGGAAATTTTCTTTGTATGCTTCAATACTAAAACTTCACGCTCTACCTTTGTGTCTCTCTCTGAATGCCTGATTGATTTGCCTTATCGTACAAACCTGCCTGACATCGCACTTGTCTTTTATGATGTGTTGCTCTACTTCAGCAGAAGTCACTCATGAACTCAAATAAACAAAAACACCAGCAGCCAAAAACACGAGGTATTTACTTTACGTATAAACTTTATACGTCTCCTTCCCCACTTCTTTTCCTTTCTGTCTCTCTGTGTTTGTCTTTCACTCACAAATCATCAAACACAGTCTTTCCTCAACTCGCTTATGTCCTTTGGCACACTGAATACAAAGTGACACACAGAGACACTGTGAAGGTCTCCTTCCTTAAAAGCCAATGTTTACAGAACACTTCAGCCTTGGCCAGAGATTTCCTGTTAAAATCAATGAGTAATGAGCAGGATCCATTAAGAAACTAACACATATTATAAATGCTGTCGCTGGTTTAGAGGATCGAGCCTGAACTAGTCAGGATTTCAGACAAGGACTCACTATTGACAGAGCAATTAAGTCCAGCTTTAATATGATTTAGGGGGAAAAAAAACCCTGTAAGCCCTGATATACATCTCCGTTTTAAATAGTGGTGGCACAAGGCCACATTTTCTTTGATAATGAAACCTTGAGCATTGACTGATACCCGAAACTTATCATCCTTGAACACTACTAAGTTTTAAAATGAAGCACCTCACCTGTAAGTAGGCTATGATGCTCAAACTACTCACTCTAGCGGCCATCACTAGTCTGAACTATTACAAAGTATTTGCCCATTTGTATGAGGCTGTTTCTATCTGTGTGCATTTTGCATGCTTGTTAACATTTGTCAACTTGCATAACATTTACTTGCCTTGCCTGAGCACTATCCCTTTATTCCATTTGCCATGTGGTCACTTGTTCACTTTTCTGTCGACTGCATTCCCAGCGATGCTTCTGTTTATCTACCTGTGTCCGCTCTAGTTGTTACATAAAGCCATTATGATCATCGAGGATTATGTCTAGCTTCGGCCTCCTCTGTGACGCCACTGCAGGGGAAAATATGTCCTGCTTTCAGAAACCTCTAGAAACCTTTAAAACACTGAGCTGCCAGTCCTTAAGCTTGAAGACAGCAGTAATCTACAATTGTTGTTTTTGTTTTTGCAACATTCCCAGAAAGGAAAGACTAGGATGGAATGGACCAGAAAAAAGATAATCTATAATAATATTCCTGCTGAACAGGAGTGCACATCCATCCATCATCCACATGTAAACTCCCAGGAGTGCACAATATAAATATATTTGTACTGAGAATAAACTGCCCAAAACAGCACATCAGATGAGCTTCAAATATTCACTGGTATTTCAGTGAACACACAAATACATGTTCTTAGTCACCCTTTAAAAAATAAGTTTTATAATTACGCTTCAAAATTTTTGTTACTGCAGTTCAGAATATATCCAGCAGATGGCAGTAATGGTAATAAAAGGTCAGCGGAAGCCCATCTGCTCATGCACTGTATGTTGCTTTAGAAGATGAGATTGTAGCCTCTTGTCCAAATTCGGCTTTTTCAAGTGATGTAGATGATGAATGCACACCAAATTAGAATTTCTGCTTAATTTTCAGGATTGCACATTATAGCCCATTTTAGTTAGTCTTTCATTTACTATTTTGAGTTATTTCAATGAGCTGGTTTGCAGTTTTTATCATCATACAAACTAGCAGTGATGGAGATATGTAAGCCAAAAAGTCATTAATGCAGAGTTACCGGTTTTAGCAACTTGCCATGCTTCATTTGTACCTATTACCACAAACTTTGCACAGAGCATTTTTCTTATCATCCTATAATAAGATTATATTGCTATTTATTGAGATTAAAATATGCCTTGCAATGTATTCAAAACACAAAACACTGACCTGCAGTACACTGAGCAAAATAATTTACTTTATTTGAATAATGTCAATGCCTTTATTCACCAAAAGTACATGCAAGATTCGAAGAAATTGTTCTGGAATTGTAATTGGTCAAGATCCCTTGACTGGCTACAGGCCTTAGTAACAGGTAATTTGCATAATCTGCATAAATACAAACAGAACAATTAGCAAACAACTTATGTGCATTTTATTTTGTGCAATTTATGTAAAATTCCTGTATAGCCTAAAATAGATAAATCTGGACTTTGAAAAACTCCTAATTAACTCACAGCTCTTGAGAGTCTGTGACTTTGAGTAACCTTTTAGCAACTCTCTCCTAAGTTCCACACCCTGTCTCCAAGTACACCCAACACCTATCTGGAGAGACCAACTGCAGGGCCATGCCTCAGACTCTGAGTAAACCCGACCAGAAAATGAGCTGCGGTGGAACATTTCCCACTGAGATTCAAGCTAACTTTATGGAATATTACCGCTATGCTGAGACAGCTGCGTATGTGCAGACTGACCACAAATTCAAAACAGAGATCAAGACAGTTGCAGGGTAACAGTGAGGAGAAAAGAAAAAATGTTATCAGTGGGTGGTTCAGTGAGACTAGGGGGATGGATAGGATGGTTCTATGTAAAAAAGGAGACTAAACAGAGTTTTAGTGTAATGATTGTGATCTTGTCTCAATATGCCTTCACTCATGAGCCTGTTAGAGGCTCAGAAAGATTAATTCATTCTGAATTTACACAAAAATGACTGACATTGTTTTTGACAATTTCACACAAGGCTCATGCTTTAATTTTTAAGATGTACCTGCCTGACTTGATCCATTACTGGGTCGCACCAGCACAGCCTGAGACTAAAGCATCCCATATCAAAGAGGCGTGAATTTTTACTTACATTTTTTAAATGTGAGTTTGATGTAGTACATACACAATGTTAAAACATGCCATTTACTCCCCAGTCCGGCATGTTTTTAATTCCTGGTTTTCGCTCAGTTTCCTATAATTATTGTTCTACGTTTTAAATGAGATGTTTCCCAGATGTGTCACAAAATAGCTTCTTTGTTTTTGAGAATCTCCCACCAATAAGGGCCAAAATCATGTAATGCTAGAGGACATGAAAATGGCTGGCTTCAATTCAGTCAACATAATCTCCGACATCCCGCCCCAGCTCCTTGGTATTGTTTTTGAATTCTTGTCACATAGTTGACCATGTTTTTTCCCCACTGTAATTTACAAAATCTTTTCGATTGCTCTTCAGTAATAACCAAATTACCATCCTTCTCCCACCTCTCTGACATACAGTGTGATGTGGAATTTGGCCTGACAAAAAACGCTGTACAGTCTGTAGACTACTTTGCTCCATTTCACTGAATCACCTGCTGATAAGAGCACTCCCATTATTCCTGTTTCTCCAGCCTCCAGAGCATTTCCCAAATGTTGGCGAAAATAGTTTCATACCTGAAGATATCTATAAAATTCATTTTGCTGTTTCCTCTTTAAAGATTCAATACTCATAAATACGCAATTACACGGGATTGTATAGTATATGTATAGTCGAATGTATAGTTTGAAAGACTTTGTTTAATCCACATTTTAAATCTATTATCTGTTTAGGAAGAAATCTGTCATATGTACACCTATCTGGATGTGGGTCCCATGTGGCACAACCTGTCTCTCTTGCCAAATTTCCAAAGTTACTTCAATCCAGGGACTGTCTTTGTCTGTCTTGTTATTTAGTAGTTTACAGTCAGCAATTATAGCTGCTGTTGGGACCCCTTCCAAGTCTGCACTCTCTATTTTCTTCCATCTTGCAGAGTATAACAGGGAACACCAGCAAACCAAAGGCCTCAGTTGAGCAGCATAATAATATTCACGTAGACAGAGAAGGAGAAGTCCCTTTGGGGACCAGGCGATGCCTGATGCTGTTGGTCGGGGTGGGTACATTGCAAACGGTTTGCATGTAGGTGGAAAGATGACAAGTGGACGTGGGTCCATGCTAGGCTAAAAGTTAACACTAGCCAGGCAGCTATCCCATCCAATCTGCTCACTAATGTATGCTCCCCGGACAATAAACTGGACTAGATCCGCCTCCAGTGAACTACTCAGCGTGAGTTCAGATGTGTTTTTGTTTTTAGAGACATGGCTCAGCGTCAGCATATCAAAGACGGCTACCCAGATTAGCAACATGCTAACAGTCTTCTCAGACAGAAGCGATGCTCTGACAAGCAAGACTCAAGGAGGAGGGCTATGTGTTTACAACAACACTGACTGGCATATGAACACTAGTTACTGCTCACTGCTTCTGGAGTTTGTGATTGATGTAGACCATTTTATTTATTGTGGGAATCGTCAATGTGCTCATAGTTGTGGTGTACATCTCTCCCAGTGCTAACACACTTTACAGAGCTATCAGTGAGCTCCAGCACTCTCACACAGATGTTTAGTTTCACTGGAGATGTCAACCATCAACCAGTTCCTCTTAAATTCCACCATTATGTATACTTTGCCACCATGTAGGTGAACGTGTTGGACTGTGTTTACACAAGTATCACCCCTACACATGGTTTGAAGTAAAAAATGACATGGCACCTGACATAAATTACATAAGACCAGCCTGCCCCCCAGTGGTGCTCATTTTGACCTTGGCTGGTGTGAAGAAAGCTGCTTAAAGTGAACCCACGGAAGGCTGCCTGACCAGACACCCCTCCTGGTCATGAGCTCAGAGGATGTGAGACCAGACAATTTCAACATCTCTCTGAGTACCGCGGTCATTCCAACGTGCTTCAAAGCCACCACAATCATCCCTGTACCAAAGAAGTTGTTGGTCCTGTCTGAATGACTAACACCCATCATCTTTAACCGCTTAGAACAGCTGGTCGTGAGGCACAGCAGGAATGACCAGGTGGTCTATAGAGGAGAGGTGCCAAGAATCTCATGTGGACCCTCAACACCAGCTTCATCGCCAAGAAGGTCCAGCAGCGTGTCTATTTCATAATAGTAGACTGTCATAATACTGTGTTCATTCAAACTTGAACTGTAGATGATTTTGTTGACTGCATGTCTTGCCCTGTTGTACTGTTGCTCTTGCACTCTCTTGCACTCTGCATATTTTTGTCTGCACTTATGCAGTCTTCTAGGGTTGTTTTTGTTCTTGTGTCGCACCGTGGTCCCGGAGGAATGCTGTTTCATTATGTACATATGGCCAAAACGACAATAAACCTTCTTGACTTGTAATACCCTTAATTATAATTCTGGGTATTTTCCACTTGCCAAAAATATCTAGATATTAATTTATCTCTTTCCATAGACCATTTGACATGTCATACCATTTTGAGATCTCTTTAGGCAAATTGACACCTAGGTGTCTTATTAAATGTGTGTTCCATTTCAAATTATGTTTCCCTACAACTGAAGTAAGTGGATTATAATTAAAAGTAACTACTTGGGTCTTCTGAATATTAACTTGTAACCCCGAGAGCCTCCTACATTGCTCTAAAGCCTCTATTAGACTTGGAAATGTCATTTTAGGCTGTGATAAGTATACAAGTATATCAAAGTATATCGTTGGTAAACAAAGCAAATTTATGTTCTCTAGTTACCGCATTTATTCACTTAATGTTAATATTTTGTCTACTTCACTGAACCAGTGGCTCGATAAATAAAACAAAGAGGATAGGGGAGGCAGGGCATCCCTACTTAGTCCCACATTCCGGGATAAAAGATTCTGATCGATCCCATTAATTTTAATCATTTGCAAAGAGGTTATTTTACAGTGCCTGAAATGTGGAAGTACTGAACTCACGGAAACCAAATCTTGATAATTGAACTGTATCAAAGGCCTTCTCAGTATCTACATCTCTAAGAGCTGCTTCTATTCTGTGCTATGTGATATTTCTAATGTGTAGGGCTCTTCTTGTATTGCCTTGTTTTTGTCTTTGAATAAAACCTGTCTGACCTAAATGAAGAAATTCTTCACGCGAAACTAGATGTGAACAACTTAGAGTCAACATTCAGAACACTACAAGGACAAATGCTGCCACATTGTAGCTTTTCTTTGACTTTCTTCGGGATTACTGAAATTATCGCTTCCTTCCATAAAGGTGAAATTTCCTTATTTGCCTCTGTCGTACTCAGTCACAAGCCTTCAATAATGCTGGAGCCAGCTGCTCTTGCAAAGATTTAAGGTGCGTGATTCCTGATTAGTATCATTATTTCAACTTTACTTTCAACCAATCTTTATTTTATTCCTTAGCACTACATGATAAACCAAGGGGGGGCCAATCTGATGCTTGTTACCCATTTGTGATTGGTACAGTGTTCTATAAAATGTTTCAAAAAACATTGATGAATTTTCTCCAGCCTACACGTCAGATTCACGATTCCCTATTTACATTTACATTTACGGCATTTAGCTGACGCTCTTATCCAGAGCGACATACATCAGCGCTCGAGTCGTCCACGTCTGTATCTTAGACCTGTGAAGATAAACTTAAGTCAATCATCCACAATTCAACCAGGATACTGCACACTCAGTACACCTAAACAACACCGGTCAAAAACACCTAAAGCACCTGTCAAAGAAAATCAAGAGTTAGTGGTAAGAGTTTTTTTTGGGTTTTTTTTTTTGCAGTGGGCAGGGGAAGTGAGAGAAATAGGAGACATCGTTAGTCACCAAGGTGCTCCTTGAAGAAGGACTTTATGGATGGTAATGTCTGCCTGTTGTTTTCTTAATCTGTACAATGAGTAGTAATGCTCTCCCTCCCCCCCCCACTTCATAGTGTTGTTTTAAAAACCTTGTGTTACCTACATTATCTAATTTCCTCATTCGTTTGTTTTATTTCTTTTTCATTTTATCGTCTAACGTATTCACGTAGTCTCTTCGCAAATGTTTTCAGTTATTTTCCAGGTCTCCGCACAATCACACTTCGCATTTTCTCACGGAAATGCAATCCGGTTGCAGTCTAAAGAAACTACTTCCAAGTTTCTTTACAAGAGAAGGTCGTGACCACTGGACTCTGCATTTCCTCGAGAAAACGCGAAGTGTGACTGTGCGGTTGCTACGGTAACCGCGGTTGTTGGCTCCCTATGGTGTTGCTATGGTTATTACGGCACTGCAGGTGGTCGCTAAGGTGTTGTTGTCTGGTTGCCGTGGTGACTGTAGTGGTTGCTGATGTGTTGCTAGATGGTTGCCTTGGTTTCAAAGGTGAGGGTTAATACTTCTTCACAACGAGACGGTGAGGGTTTAAGCTTTTGCCCTGTAAAGCGGCAAACTTTATACATCACACATGTTTCGGTCGACAGTCGGGGATCAGTGTAAAACTAAACGATGAAATCCGTGCTGAATTAATATCCATAAACTCACACTTAATGATGAAGTAATTACCATAAGCAGTAATTATAGTAATAGTTTAATAACAATAGTTTCACACACACACACACACACACACACACACACACACACACACACACACACACTGGTCAGAGTATCACAGGGAGTCAGAAAGGACTGAAGGGATTTGGTCCTGCAAAGCCAGAAAAAGGGTAGATGAACTAAGACTAATGAGACACTGTTGCTGCACCGAGACTGTGCTGGGCCTACTCTAGTGTAGATGATGTTCTGGGAACAGCTGGAAGCCTTTCAAGACATCTGTCTTCATATGTGCCAGTAAAGTGTACGCTCTCTGTCCAATTAGAAAAAAAGAGCTTTTTTTTCGCTCTCTTCCGCCCGCAGCTGCGGTTTATTATCTTATCAGAAACATTCAGACATTTAAAAAAAAAAAGAGCATGGACACGACAAACCCAACAACGTAGTCCGATTATCGTCTATAGATACACATTCACTGGCTCACACCCAACTGTTACTCACCTCGGACGTACAGTGAACTTTAGCTTAAACGTTATTCAAGACAATTTATATTAACTGACGCCACTCTTTACAGCTAGACCAACCTGATATACAATTATTGCGTGCATACTATAAATCACTGAAATGTACGAAGCACACAGATAATAAGCCCATCTGTTTTAAACTATATGCATGCTTTGCTAGAAAAGGACTAGGACAATAAGCAACTTCTATTTTAAAACAGTTCAACAGTGCAGAGGATGAGAAAAATCCTACAGAAATCCCGAGTCCTCACCACCCACCCCGGCACGATCTACCCCAACTGTTAGCATTAGCTTGTTAGCGCAATTGAAACAGTCTCCATTACAGTTTTAGTAGGGCTGCACGACATATTATCTGTTAGTTGTTACTGCAATATTTGGTCTGCAATGTGCAAATGAGCCTCAAACTAATCACAGCTGTTGATAGGGTGATGACTCTGATTTGCCGAGACATTTTTAACAGGCCCACATTCCACATTTTCCTTCTATTTTATGTTTTCTATCATGTTTGTGCACCAAAAATATAATTCATTCATCATAATTCATTCTTGAGCATTTTCCAACTTTTTTTGTTACTGTGCCTTTAAGACTGATATATGTCAATAATATACTTTCTGCTTGGCCCCCCGTATTGCAGCTCATTCAAAAGGCAGCACAGGACTGAAACTCTCTTCAGAACTTCAGCACGGATGTGGTGGTTTCAACTGTGGTGGGATTTGTAAATGGGTTGGTTTTGTAACATCACAAAAGCTGTGAGATGAAAACACACCATTTTTTTTAAGCTTAGTGAAATCAAGTGAAAGACCTAATGGCTTTATTAATATATGTATATTGTATATGTTTATGTAAAGACACTTGACACCCCCCAAAAGCATCAACAGCAAAGTTAAAGGCTGACTCTGGAAAAGTCTTCGAATCTGCAATTTTCCTCCTCCATACCCCTGTCGACAAGTTTTGCTGTTTTGTTTTGTCCATTTCCAACATGTCCACCTCCCACCACTGACACATACTTTTGCTTTGCTTCCCAAACAGCCCCTGGGGTACTTCACACACAGCAACAAGCATGTGTCCATAACTATGAAACACAAAACAAACTACTACTGAGTGTATAAACACACACTGTCCACCCCTATTCCTACGGACACACACACGAATGGATGAGACTTTACTTTAAGGTAAGATAAACCTTTATCAATTTGCATTGCTACTCCAGAAAGTGGGTAGAACAAAGGTAAGAGCAGTAAACAGACATCTGTATGTGTATGT
>JBBIGA010000132.1:2732903-2751206 GCA_037576975.1 Alestes dentex | reverse complement strand
CTTTTTGTCTCTCTCTGTCTCTCTCTCTCTCCCCCTCTCACTCTCTCTCTCTCTCTCTCTCTCTCTCTCTCTGTGTCTCTCTCTGTCTCTCTCTCTCTCTCCCCCTCTCACTCTCTCTCTCTCTGTGTCTCTCTCTGTCTCTCACTCTCTCCCTCTGTCTCTCTCTCTCTCCCTCTCTCCCTCTCTCTCTCCCTCTCTCCCTCCCTCTCTTTCTCTCTCTCTCTCCGTCCCAGAACCAGAACCAGCAGCTGTTGTCGGCGGGGGGTGGGGGAGGAGAGGAGGAGGAACAGGGGGAGCAGGACAGCCTCATGCCGTCAGATGAGGCCAGTGACTCGCGCTCGCTCCGCCGCAGCACCTCCCGCTCCCTTCACCCCCCGGAGGACGACGAAGAGGAGGAGGAGGAGGAAGAGGAGGGCGAGGAGGAAGAGTACGAGCCCCCCCGCCACTCCCACTCGTACCGGGATGTGTACCCACCCAACCGGAACCACCCCAGCGGCATCCACAGCGCCAACGGCCACGAGTCGCAGGACCGGCTGCTGCAGCAGCGAGACTCGCAGGACGGCCACACCCACCGCGGCAGCCGGCAGCGACCGCGGGCCTGGCCGAGAGATAACTACTGAGGGCAGAGCGCAGAAACCAGAGAGGAAAGGATGAAGAAGTGTGTGGTAGTGTATGAACGTGCAGGAGAGGAGGAGCGCGCCTGTGCAGATGAACTGTGGCAAAGCTGCATGATTTCAATTCAAACGCTGAAGAGAGAATATGCTTAAAAATGTAATGCGTTGAATTTACTGCATTCAAATGTGTACACTGGTTCTACACAACTGTGTTACATGAGCACAGATGTTAGATATTTAAATTATGTATAATACAACGAAAAACATGTGGCATGTAATAAATATATGTATTTCACGTATAAGGATAAACAAAGCTAGGTTTAAATAATGGGGAAACAAAGGATGCAACCACTAATTCAGTGGCGGGTGGGTGTGGCCTAGTGGGTAGGATACTTTCCTCTAGACTAAGAGGTCATGGGTTCGAATCCTACCTTCAGCGAACCACCACTGGGTTCCTGAGCAAGACCCTTAACCCCAAGTTGCTCCAGGGAGACTGCCCCCTGTAGTTAGGGAATGGAAGTCCCTTTGGATAAACGTGTCCGATGAATGTAAATGTCAGATTTATGGTAAGAAATGGTGCAGTCCTGATTCTTTCTGAACATGATGAGCTCAATTATTGTCCAGAGTTCCAGTTTGTTCTGTCTGCCCAGGGTACACAGGTTCAGAAGAGTTCTGAATTGTCTAAACCAATGTTAGACGTGCATCTCTGTTGAGTAGCGGCGTTTTGTGTTAGGTGTAATGGAGACGATTGCAGTGCAGTATATTGTTATGTCTTCCATTATAAGTGACAGCTGGCTTCTCTCTTGTCTTCCTTATCATTAGTCTGAGAGCTTGTCATGAGATCTGTCCAGGGATGATTTGTGCTTCCATGAAGATTCAACTTGGAAATGATCAACACAGGAATGTTTAGGGTCTTTTTTCTCTCTATAGCCGTTTGTGTTCGAGTGGTTTACTGAAGAACTCTAGGAAACTCTTTGACCCTCACCATAATTCTGTATCTGCAGAATCTTCCCAACCAATGGCAGTGTCTTTTATGATGACACTAGGAGCAATTTGCTTTACATTTATTCATTATCTTTGCATGTAGTACAATTTTGTAACATTTAAATATAGTAACGGAATATTTGTTTCCCTATCAATTTTGTTTTTTTCTATGTTAATGTTATATTCTTATAAATACAGACATTTTGGTTCATATTTTATAAGTCAAAAAGCAAAGTGTGTACATTTGAAATGAATAAGTGCACTGGAAGTATGTTAAATTTAACAAAAATTTAAAAAATACTTGTTTGCCATCACTGTTACTTCAAGTACAGCAAAATTGGTTTAATGTATTTCATTGATAGTGGAACTGATGTAC
Organism: Alestes dentex; assembly: GCA_037576975.1. Lineage (NCBI taxonomy): Eukaryota > Metazoa > Chordata > Actinopteri > Characiformes > Alestidae > Alestes > Alestes dentex. Next base: position 2,749,232 of record JBBIGA010000132.1, on the reverse strand, counting down.
ACATTTGAATGCATTACTGGTTTTCAGTGTATGGTTGGTTTGTTAAATTGTCCACAGCATTGGACCACAGTTTATTGCACTACGGTCGTTCATTTATAATAAGGCAGCTCACCTCTGTTAGGCTCAGCGTCCGTCTGGAAGAAATTATTTTAACTATTTCAACAAAGTCCAGGGTTAGAGAAATTGAGCGTATTTAATCCCCGAACATAATGGGGACCCAAGACCAAGAGGACAGGAGAAGCACTTTTTAGCATGGTATATAAAACGTAGTGAAAGTTTCTGTAGCATTTTGTTGCATCTTAACTTTTTTGAGGGGCTTTCAGGTGAGGAGGAGGTTCTAGAAAGTTTTAAAAGCGTCCTTTAACTTTGAGAATGCAAGACACGTACAAGAATGGTCACCTTTTTTCGTGATTATTCAGAGATGTAGCATACAGACAGGGTAGCTTTCCTGAATAGAGATTAGTGAGGTGGATGCTGTTGTTTGCATATAACTCTCCTTCCAAGTTCACTCTTGTCTTCCCGCATTTGTTTACTTCTATCACATATAGTCCCACTGCCCTTTGCTATGAGCTCCATGACACCTTCATTTGCAATGATAATAGCATGTGATGAATGTAAGAATGCGACTGGTATCTAGGCCAGTTACATTTGCACCTCATGCGACGGCCTGTACAGAAAATCAAATGGAGAAATGTTATTGCTTAATACTAGGCCATCCTTTCTAGACCCATTCTGCAAAGCAGCCAATGTAGCCTGCCGCATTTCCATATCATTGTTTTTAATGGGAGGAGATCATATTTCGAATCAACTGTCCAGGGAAAACTCCAGGGAATATTGAAGCGAATACTCCAGTGCGTTCCATCCTGATTATCGGTAACATACAAGAAATCATTTCCTATGTACTTAGAAAATAGCAGAAAATCCACTGATTCAAAAATATGCTTACAAACCACTGAATAGGTGCTTATGTTAAATGATGGGTTCACCAAAAATGACATTTTCCCCCTTACCCCAGTGTAGTTAATCAGTCAAGACTGGTTTATTGTCCAAAATTTGCTTTAGTTTTAGTTTATGATATAGATGTCTGTTGAATTCAGTTCAATTCAATTTTATTTATATAGCTCTTTTTACAACTAAGTTGTCACAAAGAAGTCCAGGTCTGAGCCCCTAGTGAGCCAAAGGCGACAGAGGAAGAAACCTCGGGAGGAACCAAGACTCAAAAGAGGAACCCATCCTCCTCTGATCGACCCAGAGTTAAAGAAAAGAGAGTCCCTATTGAGATACTTGACAAAAGAAGTCCTTCATGAACGAACTTATTGTCAGAACGGCCATCTACTACTAACAGAGTTGGTACAGTTAAGAGCCAATAGAGGTACATTTTATTGGAAGAGTAGCTGAGAGTCTCTGATCCACAACAACAGGAACAGGAACAACAATCTCTGCCTGAGCTTTAAACAGCAGTTGTCCTTGACTGGGGGAGGAGCACGCAAGGAATTGAAAGCAGCAGAACTGATCGAGGACAGCGATTGCAAACCTGGGGCCCAGTGGTGGTTGTGTTATACTCAAAGCTCAACAGCAAACCCTGGACACCAAACTCGTCTTAAGAGATTAGGTTTAAAGGGGAACATTTTTGGTGAATCATCTCTTTAATATAAACTGCAGGGAAGTGCAATTAAATTAGGGTCCTTTGTAATCATCCGGATGCTACAGATGCGACGGAAAGAGATCAGGTGGAAAAACTCTGGAGTATTAAAGTGGTGTATCTGAGCAGTGGAATCTCAGTCTGGCATTACGTGGAATTAAACTATAGACCTTAATTCTTACTGAGGAGCACGATGTGCCTGAAGCGATGGAGTGATCTTTCTCCTTCCTCTCCCCTCCTCCTCCTCCTCCTGTAGTGGAGCCGTGCGGGCGTTGCTGTGGGCCTGAAAAAAAAAAATCAAAGCATCTCAAGCCCCGCGCTTGTTAGGGCGGCTAGCCTCACGTCTGCTACTTTAATGACTCGACAGTCATCAAACTAGCATGCGTCAACACGGCTAAACCCCAAACAAGTTAGAGGGGAAACAAAAAGACTATGACTTGACTTGGATTGTACCGATAGCAACTTAGGCTATGGTTTGTCCAGAATGGGTCTTAACTTTAACTTCAACTGGCCTTAACTTTTATTTCTGTGTATCTTTAAAACTGCATGGTTAAGATATCATTATTTAGGGCAATTTGCACATTAGGGTTGGAAAAGGACCTCAAGAAAACTAATGAGTATGTATTAGAGTAGAGAAATCTACTCTCTTTTAGTTGTTTGTTTTTTGGGGTTTTTTTTTTTTTTTTGGTTTGGTTGTTCTTTCTTTTCCAAATCTACCGCAGGATAATAGTAATGCATATCCGTATGCGCAAGTAGTGTATATATACTGAATGGGCACATGATATTGAATATAATTCTTTAACAAGTCATTTTACTTTATTATTAAAGAATTGCACCTAGTTGCAAAGAGACGTTTGCAATGTTAACACAGCAGGAATTGCTCTCGCGCAATGTACTATGAGGTGAAACAGATTGGGACGTGCGTCACGTCGGGGTGTTGTGCGGGCAAACAAAATCACGTAAAGCTGCAGTACACTCGTCATATTCCATCAATACAGTAATGGAGGTTAACAGATGTTGTGGGAGCTTTGGGATGAATTCCTTCTAATGCTCTGGTCATGAATAGATGTGTCATGTTGTCTTTGTGTGCCAGGCAGCCATACAGAGTGAATGTACTGTTGCATGCCTTAACACCACTTCTTCAGTACGCGGCGCTCCAGCGCTGGGAGGGCTACGCTGACTATCCCTACAGTGATTGTCCAAAGCGTTTTTGATTGTACCGTTTTCACCGGCTCCTAAACTTTGCTGGCAAAACCTTCACTTCGGGCGTGTTTTAAGGTTAGGCCCAGTCTTGGCCTAGAGTGAGCTGATCTGTGAGCTTTCCCTATAATACACACTATCTGGACAAAAGTATTGGGACGCCTGACCATTACACCAACAAGGAGTTTAATGACATTGCATTCAGATCCATAGACTTTAATGTAGAGGTGGTCCCCCTTTGCAGCTATAACAGCTTCCACACTTCCTGGAGACTTTGGAAGAGATTTCGGAGTTTCTGTGGGAACTTTTTGTCCATTCATTCTGTAGAGCATTTATGAGTTCAGGCACTGATGTTGGATGAGAAGGTCTGGATCACAATCTCCGTTCCACTTAAGCAAGACCAAGTAAGGGGCCTGGCCCAAACCCTGGTGTGTCCCAATACTATTGTCCAGATAGTGTATCGGAAATCAGATGTTTTGGTTTAAAGCAGGGGTGTCAGATTTTAACAAGTGCTCCAGCTGTATTGACACAAAAACCTGAAACCACACCGACTCCTTGCGGATGAGACTGGACACCCCCTGGTTTCATGGAATCATCCATGAAACTGAAACTACTAAATTAACCGTTTTTCTGTTATTTAACTAAATTCAGGGAAACGTGTCTGTGGGGACTGACAGCATGATGCAGTTGTAGCAGACAGAAATGAGCATAAACATCAGAGTGGTCCTTTAATAGTCATAATATAGCTAAATGATGTACTTGCTGTCTCACAGAGGGAATAGTGACCTCTAGTGACTCCTCACTACATTACACCACACAGGTACCATTAATGACTAGGTTCACTTTTCGCATGCTTTTTTTTTCTGATCAAAAATGATATACCGTTGTCTGCAAAAGTTTGGGCATCCTTATTCAAATGGTTTGGTTGATTTTCAGTGTGGAAATATATCCTCTACAGAGAGCACACTTCTGCACAAATGCTTATTTGCTGGATTTGACATACAGGGAAAAAAGTGTGGTACTTTTTGGGGTTTTTTTTGTTTTATATTTATCCTCCATTGCCATATTTAAGTGTGTACCGTGCAGAGGATGTGTTAATTTAATCAGTGACATTTGTCTGTTCAAACTTTTGTGTTGTGTTTGAATGTAGAACAGATCATAAACGCAGCTGAAACTGAATGTGGACCGCATCATATCTCACCACAGAGGATCTCACGAACATGTGTGCACTTAACATGCCATGGTTGGAAAACGATCAAACGTTACATCTTCATGCGCAAACAACCATGGGTGTGTGTTCCACGCAGCACAACATTGTTATTCACGACGTGGAACAGTTTTTACGATTTGTTTTAGTGTACTGCATCTTTATTTGCCCTCTCCTTGTCTCACTGGTATCTTTATCTATTGTTCTGTATTTTTTGGGGGGGGATAAAAAAGAAACAGCATGACTGGGGGAAAAAAAAGAAAAAAAAAATCTATGCAAGTGTTGCATGAAACCTGATTGTTTCTACACTTTCTGATCTACTTTAGTAACGTACCGATTCTTCTTGTCCTCGTTACTTTTGACTCCCATTATTATCCATCCCTTTTTCTACTGAGCACAGAAAGATGGGGGAAGTTCCCCTAAGAGTTAATATGATGTGACTGCTTCTTTTAAATCTCATGGGCTTTGATACTTCCACTACTTTTTTTTTTTTTTCATGGTTCTTAAAAAAAAATGGTGCAAAAATTGGTTGCATACAGTAGTGTATCCGGATTCTGGATCAGATGGGTCATGTTTGGTATGTCAAGTATAGATATGTGATCCTACAAGTGGTGTCCATCAAAAGAAATGGTTAAAACCACGAGTGTTTACAAAAAAGGAAGCCTACGTATTTTTTTCCCCTACGACTGCTGTTAAATGATCTCATTTAAGACATTAAAGTTCAATAATTTGAGACTGTAGAGTGTTGGCATGCTGTTGAATAAGGGCATGATGTGGTCCTGTTAAACCTAAGCCTTGCATGTCATACATTTCAACACACACACAGAGAGGTTTATTTTCTGTATTTAGGCATCACATTGTTTTCTAGCGGACCAATACAGTAACTACAACAAATCATTTCTTTTTCTTATTTTGAGGTATTAAAAAAAAAAAAAAAGCACAACTTTTACAACGGATATAATTTGATTTGATTTCTTTCGTGTTCTATTCTGTATGCAATACAAATATGGAAATATACCGCCTTAAGACTTTCTTTTCTGTGTAGGTTAAAAAAAAGTGTGTATACATATATACATACAATATATATATATATATATATACATACACACATACACATACACAAACACATATGGTTTGGATGTCTGCTTTGTAATGCAATAAATGCACTAGCTATGACCCCAGCAGACACTCTGATGGTCTTCTGGCGTTCTATACGCCCCCTCACCCCATCTTTCTGAAGAAAAAAAAATATATATATATGCTTGATGCTGTAAAGAATGCTTTCTATTTAAATGAACCTTAAAATGCTAACAGTTATAATAAACATAACATTTTATGTACTTTTAACATTGCTGTGCTTGCTTTATTTGAGTGTTTCCTCCCATTTTTAAACCATCTGCCTTTGTGCCATATAGACGTTCACGAAAAGAACAGACAGGAGACGGGAGCTCAGACAAACAGGATTTATTTCTAACACATGACTGAATGAATGTCATTAACATTGAATTTTATCTTAACGGGTTCAGATAACCATGGAAAACAATGGCTCAAATGGTTTGGGTTTTTTTTTTACCCCCCAACAATTTAAAACTGATATTCGTCTTCAGTGAGTAAAAAAAAAAAACACTTTAAATTTGAGTCTGAACTACAGTCCATATGGAAGTTGTACGATGGTACTCCTCCCCTTCCTGATTACCGGCTATGCTCTCTGAATAAAGCGGACATTTACACAGTATAACTCAGGAGCTAAGAATGGCCTCATAAGAGCATCCAGTGGAAAACAAGTGGGTGCGAGAGAGAGAGAGAGAAAGAACGAGATGACGGTCCTTGGTGGCCTGGCAGGGTGGACTCTCAGGCAAAAATGGTCTCTTCTCTCCTTTTCTTGGTGAGAATGGTCCCAGGCTTGTGTTGAGCGTCCGGATGGTTGGCGAGCTCCGGTGGGCACGTGGACACGGGGCTTTCCAGGATGGCCTGCTTCAGGTCGTAGAACACGGAAGAGTCCTCTTTGGTCAGGAAGGTCATGGCCACACCGCTCTTTCCAGCACGACCCGTTCGGCCAATACGATGGATGTAGTCTACCAGCAGACAAGGATTACACAAAACAGGGTTACTTTTAGGTCACTATATGTCACCTCGTGCTCTAAGCCTTGTTTTTTTGGTAGGCGCTCGCTAGTTTTTGCCGCATCTTCTATTTTTTCCAACTTATTGCTTTTGTACTTTGTACTTTGGGAGTGTGTCTGAGTAAAATGTGCAGGTCACTATTGTTTTATACACTGTTGACCACACTTGATTAAAAATTCCAAACAAAACAATGTTTGGGGAAAACTAAAAAAAACATTCATTATACCTCGGAAATGTTAAACTACGCAACAGTCTTACATTATTTTACAAGTGCAACAATTAAAACAGTGATGTTAAGTGCAGAGTGTGTGTGTGTGTGTGTGAGACACTGTTTCATCCATCAGAAACTGAATCAGGAGTGAAGCTGCTGGAATACAGACCATAGAAAAGCTGCTCTACACACACTACTGCACTCACAACACATATGGAGGCCTTTCTTATTTTTACACACACACTACAATAGTTCCGAAAAGAATAGCGACCTGTGCATTACACACACACACACACACAAACTGTACAAACAGTGAACAGAAAAATAAAGGGAAAGTGGTCTCTTCATTTTTTCCCATGGCTGTAAACACTGTAACTTACCCTCAATGTTCTTGGCCATGTCATAGTTGATGACCATGGAGACGTCCTGGATGTCGATACCTCTACCGGCCACATCAGTGGCCACCAAGATGTCTTTGGCTCCAGCCTTCAGATTGGACAGAGCAAACTCTCTCTGCTCCTGCCCTTTGCCACCATGCAGTGTGCAAGCGTTGTACTGGGAAAGAAAAAGAAAGCAAGTGTTTAGGTGTGTCAGATCTACTCAAAATGCCTGAAAGTTGCACCTAAGAGGAGAGAGAGTACAATCTGATAGTAATCTGCCACTTACTCCCATTTTTTCCAGAGACTTGGCCAACACGTCGCAACCCTTCTTCTGGTTGACGAAGATGATGATGGGCGGTTCAAATCCACGTGAGAGGACTTCGAGAAGTTTCTTCCTATATACGGGCCACACAGAAACGTTTCAGATGCGACAGGATCGCTAAAGTTCTGGAAACTTTGAAAAATTGCAAGTGAACCGAACACAGCATATATAAATGAGTGTTCTGACCTCTTCTCAGCCTCAGACATGAGGATGACCTTCTGCTCCACTCTCTCATGTGGTTTACCAGCAGAACCAATGTAGACCACCGCAGGGCGCCGCAGATAACTTCTGGCTAATCGTTCCACTGCCGGCGGCATAGTGGCTGTGAACATGACAGTCTAGAAGAGGAGGTCAAATCAGAAAAAACCAAGCACAAATCAGCATAAAACTAATAGTTGTAACTATAGAGCACTATATTTTGAGCAATTTTTAACACTTTAATTATGACTATGACTAATCAAGTGTAATTGTGCAGAGAGGTCACAGGCATCCGTCCCACATTTATTGCTGAAATGCCATTTACTGCTTTTTATGTTTAACGCTTCTTCTGACCTGTCTGTATTTGTGTTTGCCAGACTCGAAGTTCAGCGTCATCTTCTCTGGATCCTCAGCTTCTTCTGTATCTGGTTTCTGATTGGTCACAGGGATATATTCCAGAATTTTCTGGACATCAGGTTCGAAACCCATGTCAATCATCCTATCAGCCTCATCCAATACTACGTAGGTACACCTGCCGAGGACCAGGTAGCGATTCTCCAACACGTCAATCAAACGACCTGGTGTAGCAATCACGATCTGAGGATGATAAAGACAGATAAGGTCTATTGATGTTGCACATTTTGAAGAAAAGGAAAAAAGAGAAATGGAAAGAAAAAAAAGGGTAGCGGCTGACCTCACAACCCATTCTAAGTCTGAAACCTTGGTCCTCTCTGGAGATACCTCCAATCACAGCTACCGTCCTGATGCCCAGTGGTTTACCGAACTTGATGGTCTCTTCTTCAATCTGCTGGGCCAGCTCACGTGTGGGGGCTAAGATTACTGCATACGGTCCCTGATCAGAGTCCTCAATTCTGACAACACACATACGGGACATTAATTCGTCTAAAATCTGTCTTTAGTTTGACAACACCGCAATTTTGTGTTTGCCATCATAAGAAGCTGAAGATGTTTGATGCAACTCACCTGTCAATTTTTGGCAGAGTAGTGATCCAGACTAATAAGGGGATGAGGAAGGCAGCAGTTTTACCACTGCCAGTCTCAGCCACACCGATGATGTCACGGTTCTGTAAGCCAATAGGAATGGCTTGCCTCTGAATGGGTGTTGGTTCCTAAGAAAACATCAGATCACATTAGTCAACTGAAGATTTAAAAAAAAAAAAAAAAAAAAAAGTCCCACATCTACATCAGAAACTAGGCTTGAAAGACGTGAGACTTGTTTTAGGACCGAGTTTTGAACGCATCACAACCGCCTGGGAAAGTAACGTAAAATCCACTACTGAGAGGATGAGAGCCTACTTTGTATCCACACTTGTCGATGACCTCCAGGATGTGAGGGGGCAGGTCGAACTCTTTCCAGTTGCGGATTGGGTTGGGGATTTTGCCTCCCTTGGTGGTGATGCTGTAATCCTCCCGAAAGATTCTCCAGTCCCTGTCGGTCATCTCGTCTAGCTTCTTCTGAGACCAGTGTCTGTCGTCCCAGCGCTGCTTGGCCTCCTTCTTGCGCATCTTCTTCAGACGCTGCCTGCACAGTTATCCAGGAGAAAGAGCCCATTTGAGAACAGCACTGCACATCTTCTCGTAGTCAAATCTAACATTTTGCTAAAGCCTTGCTACAGTTTAAAACAAGTTGTGCGAGTGAGTGAGGAAGAAACAGAGAGAGATACTCACTCTTCTTGCTCTTTTTCCTCCATTGTACGCCTCTTCTCCATCAGGTCACCATAAAAACGAGACTGGTCTCTTTTCTGTTGTTTGAGGTCAATGCCCGCGATAAAGCCACGGCCGTACAGCTGCACCTGATGCTTCTCTTTATACCTTAAAACAAACACGCTGACTGTAACTACTGGGAATGCCCTTGAATGCAAACAAAATCAGCGGACTAAATCATTAACATCTCATCATTAACCTTTAACCCTTTTTGTTTGTGTTTCAAGGAAAAGTGTCTGTGAAGCCAAAAATTGTTTTTTTGTTGTTTTCTCTTTCCATTTCTGTGTCCATTTGCAAATTTAGGCAAACACAAATATAAAAAACAGTCTATTAAATTAGTTCTTTTTTTTTTAGATTTCATTTTTAATTAAGACAGACAAACATTTCTTATAGATCATTTAGCTACAGGTTTTCCATACTTCTAGTTCTTGCTGGTTGTTTTGAAACTTACAGTGGGTTATAGTCGATGGACGTGTCCTCAGAGGCGTCCCACTCGAACACAAACTTCCTGTCGTTAAGATGCCTTGTACGACGCCGTTTCTTAATTCCACCTAGATAACGCTCCTGAGAATCACAGGTTTCATTACTATGACACATATTACACATTAGTACAATACAATTTTAGGTTTTACACCTTTGTCAATGAAGACTACCATTTAAAAAAGGTGCAATCTGCAGGAATTACTTGTAGGTTTTTATATAATCGACTTATCGACTAATTCTCACTTTGATGGCATGGAGTTCTTTGCTCTTGTCTTTCTCCTCCCTTATCTTCTGTCGCCCTTCATCATCTTCATTTCCATTGTTCTCTCTCTCCATTCGTTCTCTGCGTTCACGCCGCTCTCTCTCTTGAGGGTCCTCTGTACCAGACAAAAACATTAATGTCACAAAGGGTCACCACACAAAGGGTCACTCTGAACACACTCCTTCTCAGACACACAGTTCTGAATGTCATGACTGCTACCTCAGTTAGTGCTTCTCAGTGTGACTGTGTAGTCTGGCTCAGTCACAAGCAGGGGACTTAAGACCTCAGCAGCAAAATCTGAATAGGCCATGAGCCAAGCGACGATAAACTGAGGTCAGGACACGTATTTTTGTTCCTGCAAGCAGGAGAACTGTGTGCTATGTTTTTTTATTGCAGTAATACATTCCTGGGTTTGAGAAATGTGCTAAATAAATTCAAGTTTATACTACTAGTTTCATGAAAAAAGTAATTGGTTTTAGTAAGTACGGATGGTATGACTTTCAACAAAATTCAAGCCCGCTGACAGAAGGAAATTACCGTAACATTGAAGAAAGGCTGTTGCGCTTGATGATGGATAAACTAAACCAAAACGTCACCACTGCAATTATTCAATTTATAATTATTACAGGACTAGCTGATCATTTGAATTGGGACTCACCACTGACATCTAGTTAAAAAAATTTAAATAAGCCAGGAACACACAGTATTAAGGGACTGAACGCTTACCTAACATCTTCCTGCCAATGTCTTGGAACACCCTTCTCTTCCTCCTCTCATCATCGATCTGCCGGCGGCGTTCCTCTGCTATCAGTTCTCTGCGTTTCAGAGCCTCTGCCTCTCGCTCAGCCTTAGACAAGAACTTAGGCTACAAGAGATCACAGACAAGACACAGTGAATATACATTTATGTCACTTACTTGAAAAATCATGACACAATCCCCTGGTACACCAAACTACAAACATTTCATATTTTTTATCTGACCCATTATGACTTTGTCTCACCTTGGCTTCTGCCTCTTCTTCTGCTTTCTTCTTAGCCAGCAGCTCCTCCAGAGACAGAGGCTGCACCTGTAACAAAGCATATGGAGGAAAAAATTTAGAAACATGTAGAGCCACCTTAAACAAGAAGAGACACCCAAAAAACTGAAGCTGTGACTGTGGTACCTTCTCTTTCTTTTCTTCCTCATCATCATCTTCTTTCTTCAGATCTTTTTCTCTCTTTATTTTTGAATCCTTAGATTTAGGAGAAGTGCTCCTGAGGAAAGACAGCAAACTACTTGATCAAGATGAAACTGTTTTGTGTTCTGTTTCTCTTTCTAAGTAACACAGGTGAACAAGTCTTGGCATCTCAGTATGCATGTAAACACTGACACAGATAACAGAAAAAAAAGATTTACCTGGATTTCTTACTGCGATCTTTGTCCCGTCTGTGGCTGTCTCTGTCTCTGTCCTTACGGCTTCGGTCCCTGTCCTTATCTCTGTCTCTTTCTTTTTCTTTCTGTCTGCGATCTCTGGGGGCAAAAACACAAAAATCAGCAATAAACCGTGAGAAAAACCTTTGCTACATGTCGTCCTACAGTGTAAACCTTTAGTGACAGTTTACTGTTAATAATCCACAACTACTCTCAAAGAAAAGGGGACTGATTACCTCTCCGCAGATTTGGAACGGCTGCGGGAGCGTTTCCGTTCACGGGAGCGATGGCGTTTGCGTTCTTTCCCTGGAGAACCCTTTCTATCTCTGTCCCGGGAACGTGAGCGACTCCGCTTTCTCTCTCGCTCTTTGGCCCCAGAGCCATCCTGGTCTCTTTTTTCAGAAGACTCACCAGCCATCTATGAAGATATGCACAAGGATGGGTCATAGACTAACACTTACATAATTTATGCCAAATATAGATTGAGCCTGTTGGAAATTAGTTTAGATTTAAGCTTAAATGTGAGATGATACCGTATATAAACAAAAGTACTGGGACGCCTGACCATTCCACCAACAAGGATTGCATTCAAATCCATAGATTTTAATATAGAGTTGGTCCCTCTTTGCAGCTATAACAGCCTGGCTCGCAATCTCTGTTCCAGTTCATCCCAAAGGTGTTGGATGGGGTTGAGGTCAGGGCTCTGTGTGAGTCAAGTTCTTCCACACTGAACTCGTCCAGCCATGTCTTTATGGAGCTTGTTTTGGGACACAGTCATGCTTGAATAGAAAAGGTTAATCCCCAAACTGTGCCCCAAAAGTTGGAACCATGGCGTTGTCGGAAATGTCTTGGTCTGCTGAAGCATTAAGATCGTACTTCACTAGAAGTAAGGGGTCTTGCCCAAACCCTGAAAAACAGGTGTGTCCCAATACTTTTGTCCATATAGCTTTTGCAGGGTTGTCTGGTTAGTAACAAGTGGCTGTAGTAAACGTGTTAGTAGCAGCAGCATCATAAAACACCAAAACGTTCTCCTATTTATATGTAACCGTCAGTATTTCTTGTCAAGACCAGACAGTCCCACTCTGAGATGCAGTGCATGTGCAGAGGGTTCAGCTTAATAGAAAAACCGACAGAAAACGCGACAGACGTGCAAGATTTCTTCATGAAGAAAATCATCTGCTAGCATGAGCTAAGCTAACATATAAAATTCACAGGCAAAACATGGCAAATTACAGCCCTGCTCCCACTCCTAAAAGGTAAAAACCGAGTTACAGGTGTATTCAACTGTTCTGCAACACAAAACACCTGTTTTTATTCAATAACGTACCGTTTTTTCTCGAGAAGGAGACGCTTGACGAACTATCTTCGTTTCACTGAGCCGCCATGTTGTCCGACATCAACAAGTGACGTTGTACCGCGGAGGATCATGGGACTTGTAGTTCCTTCGCGAAAGCGCTCCAACATAATCTGAAGGAAAATCTGGATTTGAAACATCTGATCATGCTGCGTTTTAAAACAGCAAAAGCAGAAGCAAAAATAAACTTCAGCGAGAGAACAATTCAGAAAACAACGAGTGTTTTTGTAAAACAGCAAGTGCATTTTAGTTTAGGCCAAATAACAGTAGAGGCTTATTTTAACTAATTGAAATCTCTGTGAAGATCGGATAGGATAAAACAATCCTTTAGTCCCACAGGTGGGAAATCTGCAGCTGCTGTCCTTTGAGGTGAAACAAAAAGGGCAGCAAGTGCTGATTGCCTTTAGCACATATGCCTGTATTATTTCGACCTTATTGCTGAAGATAAGCTTTACTAAACTGGAATTGTAATTTCCACACCAGGCATAACTATCATAATGTAAACAAACAGAAAAATGTCAGTCGCTTGGTTAAATTATCGTCTTAAACACGTCTGTGTTTATGTAGACCTTATTGCTGATGGGGGTTTTTGTGAGTCCACTAACCAAAACTGGAAGTGTAATTTCCGGCATAAATATCATCACCCATATGTAAACAAACAAACAGAAAAATGCGGGTCAGCTGTGATGAGGAGGGGCGGGAGGGGCGGGAGAGGTGCTGTGGGTGGGGTGGGGAGAGGGAGGGGGGGCGCTGGACTGGTGTTCTAGAAAGCTGGATGCTGCGGGAGTTCTCCGGGCCGCAGGCTCTACTGTGATTTATGGCCGTCGGGGGGTTCGGGCCGGACCTAGGTGGTCCGGTATGGGCCGGGATGAGCAGGACAGGAGAGGAGCAGGGGCCCGGGCTGCGCAGTGAGGAGGAGCGGCTCCGCACCTTCACGCTCTGGCCCAGAGACACGCCGGTCAACCCGGCGGACCTGGCCCGGGCCGGGTTCTACTTTTTGGGCTACGGGGACACGGTACGCTGCTTCTGCTGCGCCGGGGTGCTGCGGCGCTGGGTCCCGGGGGACGAGCCGCTCGGGGAGCACCGGAGACACTTCCCCTGCTGCAGCTTCGTGCTGGGGAGGGAGGTGGGGAACGTTCCCCGACCCCCTGGCTCCCCGGACTCGGTGGACGGGCAGCTGCTGAGCCAGCTCCAGAGGATGGGAGTGGAGGAGCCGGCGGCGGGGGGCCAGGCCGTGTACCCCGAGATGGAGTCCGAGGACAGCCGCCTCGCCACCTTCCACAGCTGGGACCCGGGGGCAGCTGTTCGGGCCCACGACCTGGCCCGGGCGGGCTTCTTCTACACAGGTCCGTACCACCACCAGACATAGGGGTAAACACACAGAACTTTAACAATCTCGGAGAACTTTTGGGTTCTTCTACACAGGTCCGTACGACCACCAGACATAGGGGTAAACACACAGAACTTTAACTCTCTCTGAGAACTTTTGGGTTCTTCTACACAGGTCCGTACGACCACCAGACATAGGGTTAGACACACAGAACTTTAATCTGTCTCTGAGGACTGCAGGGTTATGGCTAGTTAGAGTTCGGTTCGCGATTTTAGGGGTTTCATCCTTTTAGAGTCGGGAACGAACGAACCGACTCATGAACCGACTCTCTGAACAGGCTCTTCAACTCGGTGCGTTATAAGATAAGAAGTATGAATAAATCCAATAAAAGAATCTGTAGAAAGAAATTCAGTATGAAGTCAGTTGCGGATCAAAAAGTTTGACAGTAGTATTGAAATTCACATGGTAACACTATTGCAGATTAGACATTGTACATAATGAAATTATGATAACAATAATAGTAGTAATAGTAATAATAATAATAGCAATAGTAATAATAGTGATACTAATATTAACAGATTAATAATAGTAGCAGATCAAGACTCATCGCAGTGTAACATCTTAACATTCGTCACTGTGTAACAGATTAAGGTTCGTCATAGTGTAACAGATTACAATTCGTTACAATGTAACAGATAAGGATTTGTCAAAATGTAACAGATAAAGATTCGTCACAGTGTAACAGATAAAACTGTCACACTAACAGATTAAAGTTTGTCACAGAGTAGCTGATTAAGATTCGTTACAATGTAACAGATTAAGACTCATCACTGTGTAACAGTCACAGATTAAGGCTCATCACAGAGTAACAGGTTAAGGTTCGTCTGAGTGTAACAGATTAAGATTCGCCAGAGTTTAACAGGTTAAGGCTCGTCACAGTGTAACAGATTAAGGTTCGTCACTGTGTAACAGATACAGATTCGTCACAGTGTACCAGATTGACTTGTCACAGTGTAACAGATTAAGGTTTGTCAGTCTGAATTCTGTAATATTTCCTGTCTGTAGTCTGTGCACACTCTGTGTTCTGTTCGTTTTCTGATTCTGTTTCCATTAGCGAGTAGAAATGACGGATCCATTGTTTTTAACGGAAAGTTGCTTTATTAATAAAAGAACAGTTTCTCGAATCGGATGTTCGATTCAGTGAATCGGTCCATTTAAAGAGTTTACTCGAGAAACGGAAAGCTCTACATCGGAGTGGATGTGAAACTCTGAGCCCGCTTTTGTGCTGTCACGTGCTTGTGTGAGCAGAATGCGCGAGACCTCGCGAGCTCTGACTCTCGGGCGCTATTCAAGCAAAACCGTGCTGAGAGTTTCTTCACCAGTGTAAAGCAGTGGAAACAAACCTCACTTTACAGTCAAACTGTGTCAGATTTACTGTGGATTCACTCTTTACCTGTGATAAATATGGGGCCAGTACTAATCCCAGACACCAGGGTGAAATCTCACAATGTGTAATTAACTCTGTTCACTTTCTACATCAGAACTGATCACAGTTCGTGACTGGACCTGATACTGATCACAGCAAGGCAGAACAAAATCACGAATACACTTGGTAAAAAAAAAAAATAAGCAGGAAAATCTTACGCTTAGAATTGTAACATATCTATTGATCTTGTACTATTCAGTAGTGAGACAAAACCTGGAAAAACCGTCAGCACTGTATGGTTAGAAAATGTTATGGAAGTGTCTAGAGCCACAATCGCAGGGGATGAGTTTGGTATTACAGGACAGCGAGCAATAGGGGATACTTTATTTTTTCCAAACGCTTCTTTTTAATTGAGCACACGAAATAAAGGAACAACCACAAACATTAAATTTGAAGTTGAAAAAAAAATCATACCTATTAACTAACGTTTATCTATGAATCAGTATCCAAAAAGGCTTTATATGCTGTATCGACACATTACTGAAGTAGGTAAATATTACAGTATCAGAGTCATTCTCAAAGGACTTATGTTTACGCCATTTAGAAGACACTTTTATCCAAAGCGACTTCCATTGCCTTACTACAGGAGGCTGGAGCAACTTGGGGTTAAGGGTCCCAGTGGTGGTATACTGAAGGTAGGATTAGAACCCGTGGCAAGTATCCTACCCACTAGGCCACCACCCCTTGTGCAAGATGTACAGTAAACAACACATAATTAAATCATGTATTTAAAATAATCGGTGGCGCGGTGGGTAGCGCTGTGCCTCACACCTCCAGGGTTGTGGGGTTGAGTCCGGGTCCTGGTCTTGTGTGTAGAGCATGTTCTCCTGGTGGCGGTGTGGGTTTCCTCCGGGGTCTCCGGGTTTCTCCCACAGTCCAGAGACATGCTTTCAGGAGAATTGGGGATTCAGAATTGACTGTAGGTGTGAGTGTGTGAGTGAATGGGGTGTGTGTGTGTGTGTGTGTGTGTGTGTGTGTGTGTGTGTGTGTGTGTGTG
>JBBIGA010000132.1:2640078-2655281 GCA_037576975.1 Alestes dentex | reverse complement strand
ACACACACACACACACACACACACACACACACACACACACACACACACACACACACACACACACACACACTTCTCCCAGCCTTAAATGTGCACATGAAGAGTATACAGGCCGGCTTAAAGTTGTTGACACACTATTGTGTTATAATCGCGGTTGTGGTCGTGATGAAAAGTCAAATAATCACACTTTAGTTACTTTATTTGTCCCTGTTATTTGTTTGTGTGTATTTTTTAATTAAAGACATCTTGCTGTTGTACTGTGTGTATACCAGTTACTTTCTTCCTTCTTTCCACTCAACTCATTCAGATTTCATCCAGAGGGTCTATCTATAGTTTTATCATTTGCAGTCTCCAAATTAAGCAGCTTCTTTTTGAAAGTGTTGGCTTTATAGATTTAAATCAACAGTAACTAATGCAATAAACTACATAGAAGTAAATCTAAATGAATGCAGTTAGTGAAATTTTTAATTGAATGTTCAGTCCAGCACAGTAATGCTAAATACCGTTCTCGATATAGGCTCCAGATGCTAAAAAAGTAACCAATGCTAAAATTAGCTTAATGATTTGATGCAACTTCCTGGCATGTTCCTCAGTTATTTTAAACCCCCCCCCAGCGTGAAAGCCAGAGGGTTAACACACTCTGACACAAAGGGTGTAGCATTCATAAACATACTTCAGTGCTTGACCACAAATCCTTAACTTATGAATTACGGAGATATTTTTGGCCCCTTTTACAATTTCTCCTCACTTTTTTTCCCCCCAAATGCAACTACACACGTGTTCAAACACGCGCATACACACATACTCACGCGCGCACGCACAGCACACAAACTAAAGTACAGGTCATGCAGGGGGTGGGGGTTGCATTGACATAATACATCTGTGTAGAGGAGAAACAGAGAGAGAGGGGGCGGAAGGTGAAAAAAATCTCTCATGGCTTTCTCAACAGCTGCAGCTGAGTTTTGAAACCTCTGTCTTATGACTTCCCCTCTCTCTCTCTCTCTCTCTCTCTCTCTCTCCCTCTCTCCCCCTCTCTCCCTCTCTCTCTCATTTTGCTCTCTTTCTCTAGTTCTCTGCAAAACATTGCACAGCACACAGCTCTCAGCACAAAGCGAGGTGGAGCATTATCAGTGCAGAGGGAAACTAGAGCATTCTCTGAAAAACTGAATGACTTTCTTAATTCTGTCTCTGGCTGCTTCTAGCTCCATTCCCAGCGAGCCGTGTGTGGTCAGTGTGGGCCCTGGTGGTAAAAGTTTAACAGGATTATCTGATCGTTAGGTAACTCTGCAGCTAACTCCAGCCAGCCTTCATAGATAAGAGAGTTTACACTGGCTCGGCCTACCCGGGTCAAAGTGGGTCATAATTTTGCTGTGTGCAAGCAAATTTGGTTACCATCCACACCTCTGCAAGCTCAAACCACACACGCGCGCGCGCACACACACACACATGCTCACACAAACCACAGTGTATGTTTAGACATGTTTGGACTGAAGGTCGAGGCTAAAGGAACACTTAACCCTAAAAGCTAACAGTGAATGAAAGCTAGTTAGACCTGCAACTAGCTTAGCTAGCATCCATGATCTCTTTAGCTTGTGATGATTCTAGTTTTATTTTGTTCTTTTAACCCTGCCTTGTTTTCTTGTGTATATTTTATTCTATTCTTTTATTATTTTCTTAACTAGCTAACCCATCATCATCTGTTCTGAGACCCTCACCCCTTGTCTAATAGCAGTTGTAAACAGCTCCCTCTGAGTCTAGAGGAGTCTGGAATCACTGTGCGTTTTGTCAATTTAACTGGCAGCTTTTATTTCCTCTCTTCGTGGCTCCAACTGTAACATGAGCGCCTCGCTCCTCGGGACGGTTTTATTACGAAATCCATTTTGACAGCCTGGTTTCTGGCAGGGACCCACTGTGTTTCTCAGTCTGTGGTTTTTCTTTCCCCAGATCTCAGAGATGTACTCCACCGTGTGTAAAACCCTGAAGAAGAAACAGCAGCAGCAGCAGCAGCAGCAGCAGCAGCAGCAGCAGCAGCAGCAGCAACAGGGTTCAAGCCAGCAGGGCAGTGGGCAAACAGGCTCGGCTCCATCCTTGAGGGGGGAGGAAGGCTCTGGGGGGCCCAAGACCTGGCCACCAGGTGGAGCCCCTGTGGAGGAGGCACGGGTCAGAATTTGCCCACAAGAGGAGCACTGCTATGAGGCGGTGGGCGAGAAGGTGTGGCCCAGAGCCACCGAGTCCGACCCGGCCTACGCTACTATCGACTCCCACCGCAAACGAGACAGGCCAGCAAGCAACACACTCAAGCCCAAGAAGAAGCCCCCCGGCCAGCATCAGGGGCCAGGGAGGGCCATCACCTGCGAGAACTTCTATGAGGCCATCGGGGACGCGAAGCAAGGGGCTAATGCCATGAGTACCACCACCATCTTCACCTTCAACGACGGCATGGAGATGTACGTGACAGGGTTGTAGAGGTTTGCTGTGAAATCAACACTCAAAAAAAAAAAAGCTAAAAAAAAGCCAATACGAGACGCTGACCGACGTAAACCTAAATAAACACCTGTCCCACTGGCTGTAAAGCCGCAGAGTTGCAAAAGCATATACACGTATAATGTAATCATGGATGTCTCTTGTCCAGATTAAATTAGGTGCAATGATCTCCTCTCCACCAGACAAAGGATCTTCTGTGTTACACTCGCTAATAAATGGGTTGGGGTACACCAGGGTACATCCACACTGACTGTAAAAATCATTCCATCGTAATGCAGGGTGACTTCAAAAACTGTGGCGATCCTCAGGATCCTCGAGATCATTCTTCTCTTCCTTCTTCTCTTCACACCGTCCGTACAGAACGTTATTTAGTTTGGTTACGTGTACTCGTTAGATGGTGTAGATAGCTATGTACATTCCTCTTGGTGTTTTCATCACTCTAGGCAAACATAAAATCCGTAAAAGGACATAACTCTTGAAAACTGTGGCGGTTATTTTTTTTTTTCTCCTTTTTTTTTAATGAGATGGCATGCATCCTCCACCCATTCTTTGGCAGGAGAAATGGCTCGAGCAGCAGGATTTAAAGACACGGCATGCCTTTTCCCACAGAAAGAAAGAGTTGGACTGCTTTTTATGTCATGGCCTGAATGACCGACTCTGACTAACTTTGTCTTTCCAAGAAAACGGAGAAAAGAAATGAAAAAAAGAGAGTGCGAGACCCTTATTAATAAGGAAAGCCTCAGGGCAGGCATGTCGTTTGTTGGGGGTCTTGTTATAAGATTTGGGTTTATGGGGCCTGCACTGTCAGGATTCTGGACCTCCGTGGTCTGAATGGTTTGTGCAGAGTCCAGTAAACCCCCGGCAGGGTCAATGCACGTCCTGCACAGGTCACAGAACCAGGCCAGCTCCTCAGGCTCCCCGGGCCTCCGCCTGGCTGGACTATCAGTGGCATTTAGCGGCAGCAGAGGCGAAGGAAAACGAAGCCTGAGGTCGTTAGAGAGTATCTTTTGGAAGCCGTCAGGTCTGGTCCGTCTGCGTGGCTCGACTCTACTGTAAACAATGGCTTTTCCCATATGCCCCATGGGAGACAGGATTTGGGTTTTTTTATTTTTATTTATTCATGTTTTTAGAGCAAGGGCACCATTCGGTGAAAAAAAAAAAAAAAGCAAAGAAAGACAGACCCAACCTATCTGACCCACCTCTAAAGCTTAAATCAGCTAAACGAGCTCCGTGGTGGTCCTCGGTTGGGCGAATGTGGGCTCTGCCATACATGAACAGGTCAAGGTCTTGGAGGGGTCAGAGTTGGGGGTTGAATGAATGGAAAGACCATAAAATCAGCTCAGGGATAGAGGAAGGATTATGTGTTTAGGAGATTAAATACGTTCAATTTCTTCTCCAACCGGGGGGGGAGTTTTGCATTTAAATATGTTGGATTATTGTCAGATATTTGTTACGCCACATATACTGTAAATCAAGAGTAAAGATTTTTATTGCACTCTATTTTCTTAAAAAAAAAAAGTATCATTGGTTTGTTTTCACATGTAGCTTTGCTATTAAGGATGCTAACATCACTGCCATGCACATATATTTGGATATCCCTTAGATGGTTGTTTCAGTGTCCTTGCTTGCAAATGCATGCATTTAAAAAAAATAAATAAATATATATATATATATAGTGTGTTTCCCCCCTCTGCTTGGTATTTCTTCTTAATTAGAATAAATATTCCATATTCTTGTAACAAACAGGGCTCAGAATTGACCCTTGCCTAATACTGCAAATATCAAGATGTATTGTAGGTTATAAAAAGAAAATAAAAAGGGGGGGGGAGAAAAGAGCAAGTCGGGACGAAACGTCGTGGCAACAGGTCGTCTCACGGATTACATGATACATATCACCAGGAGTCGTTTGAAGCTGTACGGCTGCGCGCTCCCAAAGCAAGCCCGAACCCTTCCCAGCGTTATTCATCTGCGTCCTTGAAACGGAGCGCTTGCCAGATTGAGGGAGGAAATGTGCTCCCCTTAGCTTTGGCTCTGCTTGGGTTCCTCCCACTCTCAGAGTTGTCCTGCCTAGCACAGGGCTCGCTTTGTGCTGTAGAGCACGTCGGGCCCGGTGAAGTTTAAAGCACACTCAGAGCATGTTGAGTTTTGGTTACGCCAAACTTCGGTTTCAGCGAAAAAGGTCAGCTCGAGCTCTCGCAGGGTGTGTGATTTCTACAAGCACATACAGAGTTTTTTTTTTTGTCGTTGTTTTTGTTTGTTTGTTGGTTTGTTTGTTTGGTTTTAACTCAGTATTTGCAGATTTGAGAACACCAGTAGCTCATGCCTTGGACCTATATGCTCAAAAATAAAATAAAAAATAGTTTTAAAAAACTGTGCTCTTAATACATCTTGTCTTACACAGTAGGGGCTGATGCTTTACAGTGCATTACCTTTTACAGCTTCACACAACGGGGCACCATAGGAAATGGAAGAAGGTTGTGTTGCATGTATGTACATTACTGATACAAATCAAGACAAAAAAATTAATAATAATTCAATAAAAGCTATGGTATTAATGTTTTATGAGCTTAACAGAGGTTTATATTTTGTTTGTACAGGCTCTCGGTTGTGAATTTCAATCGTGTGTAAGTGCTAAACTTTCTCGTCAGGTATTCTGCAACCCATGCATATGTCTAGGCTTAACTTATTGTAACAGAGTTTGGGTTTTTTCTGTTCCAATGTAACACAGGGTTTGGTGTGTAAAAAAAAAAAAAAAAAAAAGCTTCGCAACATAATTCTGTGAAACAGATTGTAATGTTTTCTATCGGAATCGTTCATTAAAATGGTCGAATTTTTACTTTTGTAATAAAGTTGCACCTTCAAGCTCTTTTTGTGCTCACTGTTATGCATTTTTAAAGTGTAGTGCTTTTCTAGAGCCGCTTGAATTACACACTACTGGAGTTTGCATGTTTTTGAAAAGATGAATGAGTCTTAGCCTAATAAGTGTGAGGTTACAGGCTGTAACGTAGTCTTGTCCCATTTGAAGGCAGGAGGGGTTACCTGGGTGTAAGCCTGCCACAGGATGGATGATTAACAAAGGTTTCCTTTGAAGATAAAGAGGCGAACAATTCTGCACCAAGACATTATTTAAGTCAGAATCAGAAAACTGATCCTGGAGGACATTGCTTATATTATGACTGCACAGAGACACACAGGCACAGAACAATATATAATATAAAGTCTAAATACATCCAATAAAAACCTGGGTGTAAATACTACAGGTACATAACGTACAGTTAAGTGAATTACAAGTGATACTAATACCAGTGGTTAGGAATCTGTTATTGCTGTAATACTGATCAGTAGTAGATCAGTTATATTGATATAACCAGTGAGATCTCACATGGTAAGACTTTCGCAGATAAACTGTATATAATGAAGTGATTTAGCCCCCTTCAGAAAGTCTGGAGGGTCTCTGAAGGGTCTGCCGCCCCATGTAAAGACTCTCAGACAGTGTCAGGCCGGTTTGTGGGCGTGGCCTGTTTTTCTCCTCGACTCGAACCGGCCGGCAAACGGCAGAGACACACCCCCACGGGAGGGGGAGGGGGGAGAGGGACCGTTTCCAAACCGACCAATCAGCTCGCGGATCTCCATGGCCGCGTGCCAAAATAGAATGTTTATGTCCTCCGACAGCCAATGGAAATCAATGGAGGGCGGGGCCACGGCGAGCTCGCCCGGCTGCACGCGCAGGGGAGAGTGGGCGTGGCGTGGGTCTCGCGCAGAGAAAAGCAAAACAATTCTTTATTCCCTTACCGGCGCTCGCGGGGGGTGTGGACTCGAGCACTCTGATACACTGGAACTCTCTGGACCGCCCGGCTACAGTTCTGCAACACGCCGGAACAGCAGTGCAACATCGGCGCAACACTGGTGTAGCAGTGGCGCTCTGAAGTCCGGACAGTCGAGTTAAATGTTCCGTAAATGTATCTGCGTGTTTTGAGGTTCTCCCGGCCCGCACTGAGGATCTCTCTGCCAGTTCTGGAGTTCTCCCGTCCCGTTCCGTTCCGCAGCGTCTCTCGGTCCGTTTCCCCATGACTTCCAGGCGCCTCCTCGACAGGGCTCCTGGCGGAGGGAGGGTGGGCTGCGTCGGGGCCGGGGCTGGACAGCTCGGAGGGGGCCACGGGGCTCTGTGGGCCAGGAAGAAAGGACCCACAGCGGTCAACGGCCTCAACACCAAACTGCTGGATAAAGGATCCCTACCCGAACCCGGCAGGGAGCAGCATCTGACCGCAACCCAGTCCGGAACCCACCCCGGACAAGGGAGAGAGAAACACTGCTCCAAGAAAAAGGTAACCAGAAAACAGCTCTGAGTCGGTACTGACTCTTGCACTCACTGTGAAGCGTTTTGACTGGAGTGAGTGAGGGTGTGTGTTTGTAAGACTGTGTGTATGTGTGTGTGTGTGTGTGAACCGAGCTCGTGTCGAGGGCCTTTCTCCTCGAACTACGTGTTGAAAGCTGGGAAAGTAAATTCCCACTTCTCCTCCCGGACTGAAGTGTGTGCCCCCCGTACCGTTCCAGTTCGGTCACTCTGCTGGGCCTGTTTGTGTTAAGATGGCGACTCTGCAGAAAGTTTGAGGGGAGAGGCCCTCCCCCTCCGCCCTCCCCCTTCGGAACCGGGCCGCCGGCACGCGGGGCGCGGAGAGCGAGCTGCACGGCCCGGTCCGGTCCGGACTGATCCACTCTTACACACAGATCGGAGAGTTCGGGCTGTAGACCCGTGTATTTCAGTAAAGTTGCCGGAGTCGCGCGGCCTCGGTGGGGACACGCCCCCTCAGACTGGAACTCTCACTGTCGAGTTCGTGAGAGCGTGGTTTATTAAGAGTGTCCAGTTTATCTGTGTGGTTTATTAAGATTGTACAGTTTATCAGAGTGTGGTTTATTAAGATTCCTCACGTCCTCATCTTTTATTGACACGCTGAAAGGTTCCTCACGGTGCTTTCATGGAAGAGTAGTTTTCATATTCACTATGTGGACAAAAGTATTGGGACGCCTGCCCATTCCACCAAGAGGGACTTGAATGATAATGTATTTAAATCCATAGACGTTTATATGGGGTTGGTACCCGTTTGCAGCTATAACAGCTTCCACTCTTCTTGGAAGGCTTTCCACAAGATTTTGGAATTTCTGTGGGAATTTGTGTCCATTCATTCTGTAGAGCATTTATGAGGTCAGGCACTGATGTTGGACGAGAAGGCCCGACTCACAATCTCCGTTCCAGTTCATCCCAAAGGTGCTGGATGGGGTTGAGGTCAGGGCTCTGTGTGGACCAGGTCAAGTTCTTCCACACCATACTCATCCAGCCATGTCTTTATGGAGCTCGCTTTGTGTACTGGGACAGAGTCATGCTGGAATAGAAAAGGTTCTTCCCCAGACTGGCTCCACAAAGTTGGAAGCATGGCGTTGTCCAAAATGTCCTGGTCTGCTGAAGCATTAAGATCGTCCTTCACTGGAAGTAAGGTGTCTAGCCCAAACCCTGAAAAACAGGTGTGTCCCAATACTTTTGTTCATAAACATATAATACAGCAAACTACTCACTTGCAGAGGATTTGACATAGTTTAAACGGTGGTGGTTCTGTCTGAGTATTCAGTAGTCTATTTTTTTTCTTGGCTATAGACTAACGTATCTGCACTAGGGTGTGTCTGCCTACAACTGCTGTTAGAAGGCCACATTTTCGGCTTTCTCAGTCAGGTCTGGAAGCTGGAGGTTCAGGTAGCCACTGTACGTGCTGTTCTTAAACTGCACTTAAAAGCCATCTTAACAAATACTGAAAGATTAAAAAAATATTTAAGTCAGGGCCTGGTTTTAGGGCTGAGTCTGCCCAGGCCTCCTTGTCAGAGTGTAGATGAGCCAGTCTCAGGTGATGTGTGTGTGTGTGTGAGTTGTAATCCAGGATTGTCTCTTCCTATTGGCAGTCGGCTAGTCACTGTTATTTCTCAACACACTATAAATTTTTCTTACGCCATTCTGAAGATAATGCTATTAATCTGAGGATTAGTGATTAGTGAAATGCCGTTGTGGGCATGATATGTATGACACCCTAGTAAAATGTAATTACTATGGCTATGATATAATTTGATAAAGATGTTTTTTTGTTTTTTTTTCCTCTAGATGGGCTGTGCTGGTGAGGAGGATGAGAGAGAGATGGGCCTGAAGCGAGGTAGCCCTACTCATCTCCTGGTGTTAAATGGGCAAAGGCCAGAGGACCACATGCATGTGGAGGCGCTGACTCCAGCAAGGAGGCCCCAGGAGCCGAGGTGTCTCCTGCCGTTGCGTGTTTCAGACCCTACCCCTGCGGACCTCCATGCATCCTCTCATATCCCCGTCCCCCGAAACAGGTGAGTTTCGATGAGCTGCTGCAAATTGTTGCTTCACGTCTAACGCTGTCCTGTATTTTCCACTCGTAATGGTGTAATCATATACGAAGTAGCATTACGGAATTGTATCAACCACGTGATAAGCAGCTGAATGGTATAGAAAGATGTTTTGGTGCAATTTCGACGCAGTTTATGCAGTTGAATACTGTTATTATACATGCAGTTGTTTTGTGTTACAGTACAGAAGATACCCATGGTGTACTTAGAAAAACATCTTGTTATGTAATGTATCATTATCATGCTTAGTCACATTGCCATCTCCTTGGTTATATTTCGTGCTGCAATCGTCAATAGGTTATTATAAATGTCACATTGCGACCTCCTTTGTTATATTTCATACTGCAGTCTTCATTATATCATTATTAATGTCATATTACCATCTGCTTTATTGTATTTCATACTGCAGTCTTCATTATATTATTATTAATGTCATGTTACCATCTGCTTTATTATATTTCATACTGCAGTCTTCATTATATTATTATACATGTTGTACTGCCATCTCCTTTATTATATTTTATATGGCCATCTTCTTCGTTACGTTATTATAAATGTCATGTTGCCATTCTTAATTTGAAACAAGCCTACCTTCTTTATTTATCTTTTTGGCCCTTGACCCACAACAGACGTTACGCTTTTGCTCCTGAAAGAAGTTTGTCTGGGTACCCCTCATCTAGGTGTTATCAGTATATAAGTGTATATAAAATACAACTGAATGTAAAATGAGATCCAGTATCTGTCTGCAAGAATGAAGTGACCACTAGTAAGTGGATGTTTATGCTGTGTGAAGCAGTAACTGGAAGCTGAAATGAATGCAGTGTGGTGAATAAGTCACAGAGGGAGAGAGAGAGAGAGATTGAGAGAGAGATAGAGAGAGAGAGATAGGTGATTACAGAAAGTATCAGAATAGTGGCTGGTTAGATTAACGGCGGTGAATCTCAGTTCTACTGTAATTGGTTGCTTTTCAAGCCTGCAGGAAGTATCTTACATGTGTCATTATTATCCTAAGCTTCGCCCACGCTCAGTGATTCCTCTGCCAGGTTTTCGAAGGCTCGATGAGTCGAAATGCAGTTGAACTGAGGGGGAATGATGTTAGATGTGACCAGACATGCTTTTCTCCCAGCTCCACTGACTGGCCAAATTGTCTAGTGTCAGCATGACTATATGGAAAGCGTAATTTCTATCTCTATCTTGCATTACGGCAAATCATTCTCAACACAGCAACTAACAACCGGCATGTTACTGGTGCTCAGGCAGTGACATGCTGGCTTGTTAACTTTGAAAGTAAGAATGTGCCAATACAAACAGTTTATATCATTATATAACTTTTATTATCTTTACAGTGTACTTCAAGGTACCAAGTCGGTGGTTATACATCTACAATGTGTACAATAAAATAATCATTAAAATTAAAAATAGTTTCCTGGCCACATGCTCATATTGTGTATTATCATACAAGCCTGTGCCACAGAGCAAGGACTTTTACTGAGAGCCGTGATGGTGCTTCAGCATAAAATAAACACAAGCCTGAATAATTTGAATTCTATCCTATACAAAGACTTGTGACACCTGTAATGGTAACATATTTTTCTTTGTATGTCGGGAGCTGTGTGCTTTTTTTTTTTTTGACAAAAATACAGTGATATTTCAACAATATATTTCCATGATAACTTGCCAAAACCTTCAGTGTTAGCACTCTGTTACTGATGCTGGATTCTTTTATTTAAGTATGTAATTGGGCTTCTTTATACGCACAGATCGACCAATGTTAGAATCTGATCTGTCAGAGAATCTGGCGCGTTTCCAACAGGACCAAGACTGGCCTACTTCGAACGACAGGCAAAATGACCTGCCACGGCCTGCTGCTTTGGCATGACGTACACAAGGAGGCGATCTTGAAAACGTAGCCACAGCAGGCGCTCACTCTCAGGGCACACGGGCCCATCGGCAAACACGCAACAACGTCTCCCTTAATTAGTACTACAAGTACCATTTACTGGCTTAGAATGTTCATTGGTATTTTTGAATGGGTACTTGAGTACTCATTTTCACAATCACCTCTTTTCTTTACTTCACTTTAAAATGTCATAACCATAATTTTAAGTATTTTTGTCACTGCACTTCCAAATGTATCAAGTAGGCAGCAGCAGTTTATTAACATTACCAACTCAAATGCAATATAGTGCTGTAGAAGTCGAGGTTGTAGCCTCTGACTCAAATGCAGCTTTACTGAGGCCTTGTAAACAGTAAGGGTGTAACTCTGTCCTTCGTTAAAGATTCTGATGATAAAATGTATTGCGTTTCCCCCCAAAAATGAAGCTTCCTGAAATATACACTCAAATATCAGTGTTAGAAATAAACACTCGAGTATTCAAATGACTCAGATCGGTCAGAACTCTTGCTTTTAATAATTAGGGACAATTTCTTCACATTGTTTTCAATCCCACGGACACGTCTGATTCTGACATTGGTCACAGCGCAGGTAACTGTTTGCTAATGCCGACTCGAATTTAAAGCGAACTTGGTTTCATATTGAAACAGCACTTTATGTAATTGCGCTTTCGTGGAGGTGCTCAGGGCCAGTCAGATCACAATGGCCTGGTTACAACTAAATCAAGGATCCGCAGAACGGGACTGTACCTTTTCTCCCACGCACAGATCGTGCAGACAGAGCAGGAACAGAAGTGCCGTGACACTGAGGTTCGTTATTCCAACTGTGTACAGCAGCTGAATTCTGGATCAGCATTTAGTCCTTTTGGAGAATGAAGGACGTGGGTGCCTGCTGGGTCTTCAGCTGGCGTGGCTCCTTGTTGGTCCTAATATCACATGTCAAAGCGCTTATGTGTTGTTGCAGTCTTAAGAATGTACTGGAACAAAATCCTCATGAATGTCTTATAGTATGCTGCGTACAGACATTGTTTTAGTACATGGATCTTTATGAATTACCTGCTATTACCCGGTCTGGTGAATGTGTAATCTGGTGTATCTGCACAACGAAGTGCTTGTGTGTGCCTGAGTTTCATGTGTGGGAGGAAGGAGGAGGGGCGGCAGCAGCAGCTTTTGTGATGGATCTTCACCCGACTGTATTTTCTGATCAGGCGTGAAGCTGTGTCATTCTTCTTTCATCGCTCTTTCTGTCTCTTTTTACCTTTTTTAACCAGAGCGCCAAGCCAGTGTCTTTGCTCTGCCCTCAGCAGCGAGCTTTAGAGTTGTGAGGGAGCCATCTCTGAAACAGAAGTGGCTGCTTTGGATTCTGTGTGGGGCACTTGAGAAGAAAATATCTCTGATCACTTCTAAAACACGTCTTTATCTGTCTGTTATTGCAGCCATCGTTTTTGAAGATTAATAAGTTGATTGCAGAGCAGACGTGGAGGGGACGGGCCGAGTGCTGGCAGTGAATAAGTGGATTATCTGTGTTTGTGGTTTTGTGCGGTTGTGCATTGGAGGACAGATTACTTATTAACCAAATCCTCTGAAATAGCAAGTTCAGACACATGAAGCCTGAAACAACCTTTCTGAAGTGGCCTTTGAGTAAATGGGGTACTTTTGTTACAATATACTGTTTTACTGCTAGCACTGTACATTTGGTCGTCTGTGGTCACCTGGCAAACTCGCTTAAATCCGACCATCTTCCTCAGTGTGCTTACATTTTTTAGGGATCAGTATTTACGCTTGTATATCAGCCCTGACTTGTATGCGAATGTGAACATTCACATGCCAGTATGTGTATGTGAAGGTGAGTATTTTGTTTACTTGAGCACTGATGTACGTCACTCTGGATAAGAGCGTCAGCAAAATGCCGTAAAAATGTAAATGTAGTATTTTATCTCAGACCATGAAATTCTCCTGATAATTAGTCTAAAACCGTTCAGTGTGAAATTGGTATAACCGGCCATTTACAGACCAAAATATTTTTCAACCAGTCATGGAACTGCATGTGGTACGATGTCATTAAAACAGTGTAATTACTAATTTATTGATCTTGTTTATTGATCTTTTGTGAAGGGAACCTAATAATGAAAATTTAGGACGCTGCTGTAAGGAGACTTTTATTTTTAAATATTACTTGATATTACATCTCATACACACATTCTGCAAATGTATGTCTACTCAATGTACGTAGTCATTATAATCCGAATGCTCAAAAATGATCCTGATGCTTGTTTTACTGGCGACGTTGCATGTCATACACAACGACTTCAGTTTCGTCGTTCTGACACTGCTAATGTGGGCTTCGAGTCTTTAATTGATTCTGTGTTTGTACAAAGATTTCCGACCTCAAACGAGCAGGTCCTGTTTGTCTAGTACCCGCTGCAAACGCTGAGGCTCGTTAAAGTGGTGTTGCTGTAAAAAAGGCCAACCTCTCCTCACCCCCTTATCTGTGCAATTGCAAAACTTGTTCAATTTTCTTCTAGCCAAACTATCACTGTGGTGCAAATTTTTCCTTTCCGGTCGCTCTGATTGCAAACTCATAATTGCCTCATAATCGCAAACTCTCATAGGCGTTAGCACTCACAGCTAGGTGTGCTCAGTGTCAATAATGACCCCATCACACCTCTTGAGTCGACTTATAGTGATGGCAGACAGCGATGGTCAATCAAAGAGCTGTGAAACGCAATATGATGTGGTGATGAAAGTTTGTTGTGAAGCAGGCCTGTTTCAGAAACCCACCAGTGGAGACTGACCTTAATTTTGTCCCTTATGCATATTGTTACTCACATTTGGTGACGGGTGGGTGCCGACGTTGGCATTAGTTTATGATATCGTGACCTGGATTTATGACTGTATTATGTAATGTTGAATTTCAGATAACTTACAATTTGAAAAATCAAATTGCCCCATTAGTTTCAGCTTTGCTCAGAAGTATCTCTTGAAAGCTTGTTTGACTGATTTATCATACGTCTCTCCTGCTTTATCATACCTTGCCTGAAGCATTTGAATAATAAAATGACCCAAAACTGTAAGATGATTCCTGAACTCTTTTCCCCTTTAAGCAGGCCCAAGATGTCCCGAGGGTTTAAAAATTAATGCAAACCATCCAGACAGGCAAGCTGTGTTATATTTTACTTACAGCCTCACACAGGCCAGCGAGAACTGAAACAATTCACCTGTCTTTCATCCGTCTTTTATATTTACAAGTCTCCTCTCTTGCAAGAGCGGGTTCCTTTTTTTTTTTTTGGTTTTTCTCTTTTTTGACTCAGCATATTTGCTCACTGTCAGGGGTTTACTCTTGGTGTCAATTTCAAGCTAAAATTACAGATAATGTACTTTAAACTGGGGTATGAAACTGGGGTGTGATATAATTGAAGTCAATTGTAGAGATCACTGATATGGGAAATCAGGCCGATGCTGGTACGTAAACATCAATTAAATGTAGAAACCAACGCGGAGAAATGATGACAAATACGTTACCGAGCATCGTCTAAAAACTCCTCTTCTTGGATGCAATAAAAAATGTTATCCCAAATCCATTTGAAATATTGGCCAAATCTAAACAGCTGTCCCGTGCAGATTCTGATAGGAATGTGTTCGTCCATGAGTTATACAACATCAGTCCATTTAGTGCAATTTAGTACAATTAAGAATATTCAGAGCAGACTCATGACATCATTTTGGAAATGACCAACAGACATGCACAAGCAAGCCAGGTCCCATAATCTGTTGGATCATGAAGGTCCTCAGAGTACCCTGAGGTTCTCGCATTATTGCATGAAGTTCAGCATTAGACATCGCCCAAGCTTGTGTGTGGTCAGGACATAATCACTGGTGATTCTGTTGTTCGAGGACTCTTGACTTATTAGCCTTTCAGACAAGTTCAGACCTGCCTGTGGAGGCAGAACCAGTAGAGGCTCACTCTGCCTTGGCTGTCAGCTCCTAAAGCAGCAAGTCCTTGCCTGAATCTATTGTCCTTTTATCTGATCTTAAGTAAACAGAGAGGCAAAAGGGAAGGTGCCAGACTGTAAGTCTGAGAGAAACTTCTGTTTTCCTTTGAAGATCTTTGAGATGGTTAAAAGTTTTATTGACGAGTGTCAAATTCTTGTTCTTCTTCTAATAAAGCATCTCCCTGGTGTCACAATAAATATCTTTATTTATATTCACTATATTGACAAAAGTATTTGGACACACCGGTTTTTCAGGCTTTGGGCTAGGCCCCTTATTTCCATTGAAGAACAATTTTAATGTTCCAGCAGACCAAGACATTTTGGACAACACCATGCTTCCAACTGTGTGGATCCAGTTTGGGGAAGAACCTTTTCTATTCCAGCATGACTGTGTCCCAGAGCACAAAGCAGCTCCATAAAGACGTGGCT
>JBBIGA010000132.1:2621796-2629296 GCA_037576975.1 Alestes dentex | reverse complement strand
CGTTTCCACTGGGAGTTCACTGTAGACCGTAGTCGGACTGTAAGACCGTGTGTATTAGCATGCGGTCTCAAGGCATGCTGGTAGTATGCTGAACATCTGGCACACTTCTGCAGTTTGTAGTAATACATGGACCAGCACAGCATGTAGTGACTGGTCTCTACACGTCGACTAATCATGTTACTAGTAATGTAACCCCGTTGTTTCTCAGGGTCTGGACCATTTTGCTATGAAAGAGGGTCATGAGCCAGGCCAACGCTAATCAGACACCCTTTAAATTTTAGCTTAGATGTTTAATGTACAATTTTTGGTGTGCAATTATTATCACTGGGCGAAATGTGTAATATTAAAATGTGCAGGTTTTCTGGTGCATTACTACTGTTTTTGTCAATGGCTGTCTCTCCATTGTGTACCTGTGTGTGTGTGTGTGTGTGTGTGTGTGTGTGTGTGTGTGTGTGTGTGTGTTTCTGTGTGTGCGCATGTGTGTGTATATATCCACAGTGTTCTTATATTTATTTATATATCCACTCTGTACATATACACATACATATACTCATTGTGTATGTACATACATATAGTAGTTTACATATAGTTTACATATAGTTTGCATGTGCATGTATTTACCTATATATTTTACAATACATTTCCCACTTGTGGGACTAATGAAGGTTTATCTTATCTTCTCTTAAAATTCAGCTAAGATTCAGCTTAGATGTTTAAAGTGGGCCTTCTCATTGAACAGATGAATAAAATCTCTCGCCTTATTACTGAGTAACGCAAGGAGAAGGCCTCGCTGTTTGTAAAGCTTAGACGAGAAGGACCGTACGAGTGGAGCTTCTGCTCTGAAGAGACTCTTCAGCCCAACACAACGCCGCCTTTATCTGCTGCTCCGAGGCAGCGTGTCCTGATTGTGACTGAATGTAAAGTGAAGAATGACCATCACTTAGCCAGCTTGCCTATTACTGTCTTTCTGTTCCTGTTTGTCTGAACTCCTGAACGTCGTCAGATTTTTGTTTACGTTTTCAGTGTGCTTTTATTTACGACCATCCATTAATTGGGGGGGATTCTCACCACGCTTTATTTTTGTTGGCACTAGGTGGAATTTGTCCTTCAATCTGTTTGTCTGTTTGACGAAAACGCTCATAGTTGTCATTTTGGTTTTGTCTGAACTTCCCGTTGTTCATTCAAAAGGATCACTGTAATTAAGGTCATTTTAATGACGTTTTAATATGTTTTTGTTTATTGTTAGTTCTTACTTTATTTCGTCTGCACTTATTGTGTGATGATTTACCCAGGCTTTTATTTCTGCCCGGTAGTTACATTTTCTTCTGTATTTCTCCCTATAGTCAGTGTTAAATGTAAAACTGTGTTTATTATTGTTTTGTCTGCTAGGGGTTTAGCTATGGGTCCTGCTTCTTTTAGAAGGGTCTATTATTTGTGCTTGACTGGAATGTTTCTCTTCGTCCGAACCAGAGCATTTAAGCGCTCTGCTGAGGTTACGGCAGCCATTTGGCCCAGCAGCACAGGGTTGGTGGTGATTGTACTTCAGGTCCAGCATAAAGAACTGGCCAGACCAAATCCACGACCAGAAACATTTTTGCTTCTTCTCATTTGCTTTCTCTCTCTCTCTCTCTCTGTCTGTCTCTCTCCATCTGTCTGTCTCTCTCTAGTGTTCTGTTTATTTGACGAGTTCAGCTGTTTTGTCTCAAACGTTTTAATACTCTTGATTTAACGTGTCCTCTGTACACACTGGGCTGTCTCAGTTGGACTTTCAAATAAGTCACCAAATACTCACATAAGAGCAAAAACTTAAAGACAATATACACTAAATGGACAACGGTACTGAAACATATCAAATTCACGTGGCCACAAAGCGAGCTCCATAAAGACGTGGCTGGATGAGAACTTGACAGGCCGCACAGAGCTCGACCTCAACCCCATCCAGCACCTTTGGGATGAACTGGAACGGAGATTGCGAGTCAGGCCTTCTCCGCCAACATCAGTGTCTGACCTCATAAATGCTCTACAGAATGAATGGACACAAATTCCCACAGAAACTCCAAAATCTTGTGGAAAGCCTTCCAAGAAGAGTGGAAGCTGTTATAGCTGCAAAGGGGAATTAACTCCATTTGAAGGTCTATGGATTTGAATGCAGTTTCATTAAAGTCCCTGTTGGTGGAATGGTCAGGCGTCCCAACACTTTTGTCCGTATAGTGTATTTTCAGTCAGACCTATCACCACTGAGTGAGATACAGTACACACTGACTTACTCGTGTAGTGACAAAGTGCAAGTGATTATGACTGAATAAAAGCATGTCTAGCTTAGCCATCAACTGTCACTACAAAAACGTTTACAGTTTCTGTCATTTCTTAGTCTGTCCATTTGTCTGCCTCGCTCATCCCCCCACACCCCACCCCTCCCCCAGCTCGTACACTGTCAGTCTATCTATAGCCCAAAAGCAGAAGTGATAACGATCAACAGTGTTGTGAGCCCTTCTGCCTTCCAGATATTTCCCTTTTATTAAATCCAACAAGGGACAGCCGGTGGCTGAAGAATGTTTCTGACCGACACTGGCCCGTGGTGGCAGGGAGGGGTCCTGAGGGGCAGCTGAAGAAGAGAGAAAGCAGAATCTGTTTCGGTTTGATAGAGTGCCTCAAACTTGAGATCAAGTCACACGCATACCAAATTTGATTATATCTGGAAAGAGCTGTGAGGCCACATTGCCATACACACTTAATCCGTTTACCACATCAGTTCCTTGGTGTCTCGAGCTACCCGCACACTTTAATATCTCTGGCAAAACAAGAGCAATAATACACACCAGAGTCAGCCATAGGATGAAAACCACCGGCCTGATATTGTGTAGGCCCTCCCCATGCCACCAAAGCAGCTCAGACATGGACTCCACAAGACCCCAGGGCTGTGGGATCTGGCACCAAGACAGATCCTTTAAGTCGTGAGATGGGGCCTCCAGTGGATCGGACTAGTTTGTCCAGGACGTCCCGCAGTTGTTCAGTCGGATTGAGGTCTGGGGAATCTGGGGGCTTAGTCAACACCTTGAACTCTCTGTGATGTTCCTCGGACCATTCCCAAACGTTTTTTGCAGCGCGGCAGAATCTAAACTCTTAAGTCCACGTTTCGTCTGGGTCAGCACTATCCGCGCTGAATGCGCATGGTGAGATGTGCAGAGCCGGAAAGAAAATATTCGGCATGCTTGAGTTGAACCACATTTCACGTACTGTGAAAATGTCCTGAAACAGCCTGCCCTGAAACTTACCATGATTGCAGATGTTTTTACGTTACGTAACACTGCAGGTAGAGAAACACAGGCCTCACTTTCAGTACATTCTGACCAGAATACTGATCCACATTCAGACTGTGACTCTACCCAGAGCTACAAAACTAGGGTATGATTTCTAAATCTGAATGTCAGCTTTTTACAGAAGTTAATAAGGGCCGGTTAAGGGCCGGCCCAGGCAGACACCAGTACAATTCCTCTGTGTGCTGTTCTCAAGAATGTACCGATTCCAAAAAGGATCATTTATGTGAAATAATTTCATTATTTATCTATATGACTTCTCTGTCCAAACTAAACTACATTAAGCTTGAATAAGTGACCTTCAGTTACAGCAAAGTAACCCTCAGTGGTCTGAACATAAACTAAGTCTGTAGAACTGTAAATGTAAAAGTGAATCAGAAATTATAATGTATTGTTTTTTCCAAGTGAAGCACAGAGTGATGGAGGGTCTCTGGGATCGTTTTCACCTGTTGATAGGCGAGGGTGACGGGAGGGGAAAGTGAAACATTTCATTGATTTAATAGATTTCTCTTATTACATAGCTTTGGTGGCAGCCAAAACCAGAAGAGGTTTTAGAGGCAGGCATGAGTCTTTGCATTTTTGATGGGAAGTGTTTTGTCTTTGAAAAGACAAGATGCACTTCAGCGATCAGGAATTTTACTTTAGAAATACTATTCAATAGTGTCAGGGCTGGTATTAGTATCAGTGTGACCTTAGACAGGCCATCAGTGAGGAAACCCTGCTGCTTCATTAAGTCAACCCTCAAAGCCTTGGCTCTAATAGGACATCAAGGCCAGTCCTTAATATAGAAACACAGCTACACTGCTGCTCAGTCACACAATCTAATTATGGTGACGGATAGCGAAACTGCTGTGCCATTGGAAGTCTGTCTGATTTCTGTTTGAGTGAGGGCTATCCTCCATCTATAAGGGCTGTTGATGTCAGTAGAAGTGGTTTGGGGTATATCTATCCTTCCTCTAAGGTATTAGGAGGGATGTGTTGTTTGTGTTTTGCACGTACCTGCAGGTTTATGAATAGCCATTCCTCGGAATTACAGGCTCCAGTGGAGCAGCTTTCTACTTTCCATCCTTCTCCCAGCACACTCCTCCCTCCCCGCAGAGCGAAGGAGGAGCTGGGATAATTGGCCCTCAGTAGACTCCATTCAAGACTTTGTTTTGTTTGTGCAACTTGATAACCATCATCTCACTTTGAGTGCATCAACAGCACCTTCGGAACATCTTCTGAAGGACCTGCTTAACTTCAATCTCTATATGTGTGTGGTTATTGTGAGGGTGGCATGTGGTTTTTGTTGCTTCAGAATATTCTTAACATCAGGTTAAAAGATCAGAACATGGTGATTTCCTGATCGTAAATAAAAACAGTGACAGCCGCTCTAGAGTTTACCTCAGAGTCTTTTCATTGTTACCACGCTTGGAAAGTTTCTCTGTCTTTGTTTCAAACAGCCTAACCCTGACACTAAATTTGGATGTAGGGAGGAAGTGGCGTGTTTACGTGGGTGCTCGTTTTTCATTTTGTGGGTTTGCACGTGTGTGTGTGTGTGTGTGTGTGTGTGTGTGTGTGTGCCTCAGTGTGTCTTAAATCTGTATGTGATTTGGTCTTGTGTGACTCCTTTCTGAACTCTTGAAGTGATACATGCAGTCCGCTTTAATGCTGCTTTCGGCCAGTTAGCTCCTTTTTGTCCTCTCACAATTTCCACTGGACATCCTGCTTTCAAGAAGTTCACAATATGTAAGTAGCAATCAGAAGGTTGTGGGTTCAAATCCTAACACTGCTAGTGGCACCACTGAGGTTCCCTTGAGCAAGGTACCGTCCCCACACACTGCTCCCCGGCGCCCCTCGTAGGTGACAGCCCCCCTGCTTCACTTGTTGAATGTGTTAAATGCAGAGAAAGAATTTCACATTGTTCACACTGTGTGCTGTGACTATAAGGGGCCTCTTTACTTTACTTTACTCGTAGTGAAAAAACTTTGGTATTGCAAAGTAGGCTCAGTTAATTTCTAAGAAATGCATACCAGTGGGAATGCCCACGAGACTTGATTTCTGACTGTAAGAGAGATCATTGAGGGAATTTAAAATGCATTATAAACTTGCAACCTGGCAACTGATCTTTGGACAGTCCAAACACACCACATTCCCTTCTCCAAAATGGCTAAATCAACATTTTCCCCCCAGAACTGATTAGGACTAGCAATGCTGTTTGGATTATTCTAAAAGAAATGGCCCTTTTTTATTCTGTAGCATTCTAAGGCTCATGCTAAGCCCCATTTCAAAACAATGATATTCTAAATATGCAGGTTTTGTGTTATAAGTCGATGTGTTTTGCATCTCAGACACAAATGTGGCCTCTTTGTACTGGGGAGTGTCTGCTTTTAAGGCTGGCCTGGTCTGAAATGGCACAGGATGACTTACATAAGGAGCACTTTTGTTACGCATCCATGTTGTGTGCTATTAAAGGCTGCCGATTTATCATCCTTAATGCCGCACACTGGAGACTGATCTGCTGCTGTAAACATGGAGGCTCTCCAGCCCTCTCCAGTGTGTGTATGTGTGTGTATCTGGACCGAAGAGTGGGATTACATAACATGTTGGTGGAAATTGGAGGGGTGAGGTGGAGAGGGAATGGGCGGTGGGGGAAGGGAGCGCTATTATTGAGAGAAAAGCAAGCAACCAGCTCAGAGAGAGACGAGAGAAAGAGAGACAGACGCAGAGGCACACAGTTGCATTAGGTTATTCTGTAAAGGATCAGTCAGAAAGGTGGGAAACAATAAGGGATGGAAAACAGACAAAGAGTGTGAAAGAAAGTGCGTAGTCCTAAGACATGTTTATAGAGCCTCTTTATTAATATATATATATATTTTTTATTGCATCAACCCAAACTGCACAGCCCTGATCCCTGAAGAGCGGAGTGAGACAGAGAGAAATAGCTGCAGGTCAGGTGGTGACAAGCTTTCAAATGATGAAAACTGGAGGGAAGGATTGAACAAAGCAAGAGATGAAAATACGTAAACACAGTGAACGAACAGCGAGAGCGCTGTCGGTGTTTTAATAATGAAAAAAGTCAAGGGCTCTGACAGCAACAGGCTGCAAAAATATGCCACTACATCACTTTAAGATTGGTAAAATGTATTATAACTGAGTATGATTGAATCATTTTCAGATATTCAATGTTTTTGTTCATTTCTAGGTCAAGAATATGACCAATATGTTCTCAAACATACAAGTCCAAAAAAAAGTGATCTACATTCCGCTGCTGTGTAAAACGTTTCTGTATTCACTGTCATTTGTTTTTGGATCGTATAAAAAAAATTGAGTTTAATGAAATGAAAGGAATGTGCGATTTCATCATGAATAACACCTTTTATTTTTAAATCAGAACTGAACCACACATGCATTAGTGTGTGTTTGTACAAACACAGATCCACAGGGGTGTGAATCAGTCATCCAGTGCCGTGTTTGTACGCTGCTGTATCAGTAACCTGTGAGAATTCTCTCCTGACCTTTTGATCCCGGTTCCCAGAGCGGCTTCGTACTGAGGC
Source organism: Alestes dentex (assembly GCA_037576975.1). Classification (NCBI taxonomy): domain Eukaryota; kingdom Metazoa; phylum Chordata; class Actinopteri; order Characiformes; family Alestidae; genus Alestes; species Alestes dentex. Next base: position 2,622,443 of record JBBIGA010000132.1, on the reverse strand, counting down.
TAAATGACCCACTGTGGGCCCGTGTAGAGAGAACGAGAACTAGTTTAACCGCATTCATGTCTCATTCATCATATGAAAGATGCTATCAAAGAATTGTCAGTGTGGATCTTGCTTAGGTCTTAAAATCTTGTGCTGTTTCGACTAGCGTGCTGTGGATGGAGGCCGACACCAAACTGGGACCAGATTTGCTTTTATAATGGTGCGGAGTGGGTCTGGGTCTGGTTTGGAGGTGGTTAGACCAGCAGAACTTCAGTCAACAGCTGCTGAGGATCCTGCCCTAGGGCTTGTTGTTCTAATAGGCCAGTAAAAGGAGATGTGTGTGTGTGTGTGTGTGTGTGTGCATGCGCTGAGTTTTTTTTTAGCTCTCTATACACAATGCTATCTGCTTATTGTGCTCTTTTCTGCGGGCCAGATAGCGTTCCTCTCGCCGGAGTGCTGCCAAACAGCGTGACACATTTCAGCTTCCTGAAAAAAGGTGGAGGAGGGGGGGGGAGGTTGTTATGATGGAGATACTCACAGGCGCACAAATGATTTTCAGGCAGTCTTCACACAGTGGAGGTGAAGGGTCGTGTGTGTGTGTGTGTGTGTGTGTGTGTGTGTGTTTGTGTGTGTGTGTACATATGTATGCGTGTGTCCCACGTCATACC
>JBBIGA010000132.1:2573557-2593978 GCA_037576975.1 Alestes dentex | reverse complement strand
TCAGACCCTCCATGATTTCTAAGTGGGAGAACTTGCAAAATCACAGGGTGTTCAAATACTTATGTTCCTCACTGTATATACAGAGTGGATATATAAGTAAATATAAGACCATAGTAGATACACACACATACACATACACTAACAGGTACACAATGGAGTGACAGGCACTGACAGTAACAGTAGAAATGCACCAGAAAAATTGCACATTTTAAATTGCACATTTTGCCCAGTAGTAATAGTTCCACCAACAAAATAATTATTCAATATTTCAGGCATTCGTTTTATTCAAAAACGAAACCAAACACGCTTCTTCTTTCATTATTTGTTTCTGTTCCTTTCTTTCTTTTACTTTTATGCTTTCACAAGATGTTCTTTATGCTCTCCCTCTGTGTTTTCTGTGATTATAGTGCAAGATTTTTGCAAATGTCCTTAAATAGGCCCATGCCTCCTGCATCTGCGGGGGGCTTTTCATTTCTTGCATAGCTTCCTGTTTCCTGTCTCACATGCTTTTGCAAAATATACAGCTCCAATAACATTCAGAGCTCGCGATTGTTCCACTCGGGGTTCGTCCCCAGCAGATGAGCTGTTGTGCACCTTTTCACATTAACATAAGGAGAAGTAAATCAAAGACGAATCCAAAATAGCACGCCCAAAATAGCCGCGGAACTTCGGTGTCACATGCAAAACTGATGCAAAACAGACGGTGAGGTCTGTTTGTGTGTACAAATAAGACTTTTGAAACCAACTTTGGCTTCAATATGACCCTTATGTCAGCCGTGAAGTGACCTTTTTGGGTATCACTTCACTTCATGAACTAAATATAGATCACAGTCTCGATGCTTTGTGATTACTCACCATTACATCCTGTATCACTGTACCACAACTAACCTAGTGACTCTAGGTAGCCACGCTGTGCATCAGGGCTCTGATTAAATCAGCTAGTTGCCTGTTTCCTCTGTAACTGATTTATAGTTTCTGGAGCCATAAATGGTTTGACACCTTCATATATTGCGGAGTAGCTGATGCTCTAAATAGAATCTTAAGGTTAGAAAATGTTGCCTTGCTGGATATTTCTAGAGCGGAACAGATGAAAAGTATTTAAAAAAAGTAATATTTTGCTTTTACGCTCCAAAGATTCGGGCTCTTAGATCTGTCAGGCACCTTTTCTGACAGTTAAAAAAAAAAAAAAAAAAGAAAAGAAAAGAAAAAAACAACTCAAAACTTATTTATTCACTTCTGCTTTCAAAGAGGTTTTGATATTTGTTCTTTTAGACGCTTCCACTGTTTGAAGTGCCTTGAGCTGCACGTCTATGAAAGGTTCTATAATAGTAGTAGTAATAATAATGTTATTAGAGATCATACCCACAAGAGTGTGTCTTATTCGCTGGTAATTGGGGGTTTTTCAGAGCTTAAGAGTGACAGTTCTTTCCACATGAAAGAGTGAGAGTGATGGAGTCTAATGAGCAGAACCGCATCCAGTGTTTTGGAGGAAAAGCAAATCAAAGCTTCCGAGCAGAAATACACTCGCTGTCAGTGACTGACAGGATGGAAAAGGACGGGGTGGAACAGTGTTCATCAGATCAGTTTTATGGAGAATTACATGGGAAAACTGTTGACATCCAATAGTGTCTGTTAAGAAATGGATTTAGCGTAACATTGCAATATTGTTGATTTTAGTTGATCTTACATGGATGTTACATTATTATTTCACTATGACTATTTTATGAAGCCCATCGATTCATCCACAAGATTTCTGTTTCATCACTTAAACAGTTGGGGGTTTTTTTTTCTGGAAGAATAATTTGCAGCAGTGGATTGCAATATATTTCGATGTTATACCACAAAAACTATGATGATACTTTGTAAAACTGCAATAGAATTGTACTGTGGCTCAGTTATCATAATGGTGTCTGCTGTGGAGCCTTCGGTGATCTGTGTAGTGAGTCGACAGTGACTGCCCCCAAGAAGATACCAGGATTTGTTGCTGTCTGAGTTTCGGTTCTCAGTCATGTGTTCCCTGGGTTTCTCCTGCAGGGCACGGTGAACCACGTCCGCACCGCGAGCATCGGGGAGAAGAGACAGCCCGTCACACACACACCTGTCAACAAGACACACACCATCAACGTATCTACACCCAAACCCACAGCTGGAACCAGGTATAGCGTGTGTGTGTGTGTGTGTGTGTGTGTGTGTGTGTGTGTGTGTGTAAAGCTACACATCAAGACTGCAACTATTGAAAATTCTCATATTCTGTCAGATTCCATGTTCGAAATTTGGAAATTTGAAGGATAAGTAAAGCTCATTTTAGGGACTAAATGAAAAAAGGGAACCTGATTTCTTGACACAAAGATTAGTTATTATAGTTTATGCTACTTAAAGAGCAAATTTCCAAAACTCACTTTTCTTTTTTTTTCTTTTTTTTGGAAAATTGCATTTTACTTGTTTTACCTATTGGAAAGCAATTCTTACAGGAAATAATTTTTTTAATTGAAATTTTACAGTTACTTGTCATTTTTCAACGCCTGTTTCTCAAGTGCAACACCTGCACAGTTTAGTTTGGGCAAATTTGTTTAAATATAATGAAAAAAAATGTAAAGTAAATCGATATTCAATGTCACAAAATGAAGTTTAATATTTATATCCTACTACATTACACAGCATCCACCATCTTTGTTTATGACCTAGCGCCTGTTAGACCTGGGTAAGTCCCACTGGCGACTGTGTGAGTGGAATGAGTGAGTTTTGGAAATTCTCCTAATCTTGTCCCGTGTAAGGACTGCAAGGACTGAGCGAGTTTTGGTCGGTTATACTATTGCACATAAAGAGGTGATGTAAAAATATTACCTAAAAAAAATCACAAAAAAATGGATTGAGTGAGTTTTGGAAATATGCTCTTCATTTCTATCATTGCATCAAATAACTTCTTTTGTAGTTTTTTGTTTTTAATGAAACAGACAAAATGGAAACAAAACCTACAGATCATCATTTCATGAATTCTGTTTTAATAGAAGCAGTAACGATAAAGGTTTTTAAATGATTTGACCTTTTTTAGTTGTTGTAATCAAATTTACAGAATTGACATGCGCGTGTTTACAGGTAGGGTCCACTTTCTTCCTCTTGCTTGCACTAATTGCTTCCACCCCCGACTGCCCAGGAAACCCCGCGGCGAGGCGAAGAAGTGTCGTAAGGTGTATGGGATGGAGAAGAAGGATCTGTGGTGTACTGCGTGCCGCTGGAAGAAAGCCTGCCAGCGCTTTACTGACTGATCCCGCTCTTTCCCTTCCAACCAAATGGACTCTTCCATCATCAGTGTTTCACTGACTGTTTCTCCAACGTCTCTTTCTCCGGCGCCCCAGAAAGGACTCTTCTGTGAGGGCTGAGCTACGGACGGGGCGAGGTAAGGGCCAGGAGAGAGCTGTGCGGCCTTTTCAGGAGGCTCTCCGCGTCCTCTACGCTGCAACCAACAGTGGAACATATTTCACTCTCGTGAAACATGCAAAAAGAAAAACACAAAAAAAAGGAAAAAAAAAAAAACAAAAGTCAGTGGGGGAAAAAAAAACAAAAGGTATATTGGGTTTCGCCACACTATTCTAAGTCAAGAACTTCTTTCTTCTCAGTGAATCAAGAAAAAAATGAGAAAAAACACAACGTTGATTCAGAAGTTTTTTCACATCTTGCATGGGTTCGTTGGAAAGCGGTGGTTGAAGATTTCTCATGACTTACAAATGTGGCGGTCTTTATACAGTTCTCCTGGTCAAAGAGCGTAAGCTATTTTTTATTGAGCAGTTTTAGGCAGTTTGACCGTTTCGCCTTTGGTTTGGTTTCACCTCTGACTTAACTCCCAACTCAGTGGAAGTTTGTTGGTTTTTTTTGTTGGTTTTTTTTTTTTTTTTTTTTTTTAGACAGCCTGCTTTGAAACTTTACCCCATCAGTTTTAACTTTCAACATTTTTCCTTAAGCGAATATCATTTTAACCAAAGGTAAACAGTCTGACCCAGACTTCTGGGTTTTTCTAGGCTTTGGGCTCTCACTTGTTTTTTTAAGCACTATTTTACCTGACACAAACTAATTTACACATTTCTGATCTCCAGAAAATCAGCCAAGATCATAGTTATCATGTGTTGGGGAACAGATAATCACAAGCTTACATGCTTCATGCTTTCAAACTTTGAACATGACAAGGAAATGGCTGTGGTGTGTGTGAGAGTTGGTGTTCGACGCTCAGCCTTGATTCAGTGAGCGGTCGACACGCCCGTTAGCATTTACTGACCCTCCGGACGCTTCCAAACAGATATGCAACGATTCTGAAGTCCCTCACTACATTGAGTTTGTTCTGATGGAAAACGTACCTATTTCTTCACTGAGGTCTAGTTGATGTCCTGATGTATTTCGCACCAGCCATTTAAGCCTTGTCATGAAGCGAAGACAGATTTCGTTCCTTCTATTTTTTTTAAGGTTCCACAGTATTACCTTAATGGCAAGCGCTTTCATTTCCCATGTGCAGTTGAGGAGACGGGGACGCTCAGGTGTGGCTCACTGTGGAATGTGATTTCGAGAGAATGCACATATCAGACCGCCGAAGTCCGCGCTCCTAAGGGTTCTGTGGACTCCTCTCATGGACTGTTCACACATATTGTTCCTAGTCAAACACTTTCAAGGATTTTCACAAGTGAGCGGCCACTATTTAGTCCAGGACTAAACTCGTTCTTGGTGTGGAACCCAGACCATGGTGTCGGTAATGTACACATATGCATTTCTTTTCTTTTCTGGAGAAAGTTGCAGAAGACCGTTTGGCTCGTGGGAATTACTGCTTGCTCCTCAAGGGATTACTTGCTTCCCAAACAGCATCACAACGCAGAGTCAATAACGATGTGTGGTATCGGCTTATGGCACTTACGAAAAATAGCCACGTTTAGGAAAGGAGGATGGTGCTTGTCTTGGCAAATACTTTTGATTGCCAATGCCTCTCTGAATGTAGACTCTGCCATATGTTCCACTGTGCTAGCCCTTCTCTCTTTCTCTCTTTCTTTCTTTCTTTCTTTCTCTCTTTCGTTTTTTCTATTTTATTCTTCTCTTGTGCTGGTGGTCTGACCAGCACGGCTGCAGACAATGACTGTTCATCTGTGTATATACACACGCACGCGCACACACACACACACACACACACACACACACACACACACACAAGCAGGGTTGCCATGTTATCTGACCCCATTGAGAACGGGCAAAGCCACCTCTGAGCTATCCCCATGACAATGCCTCGACTTGAACCAGAGCTTTTTTTCTGTAACCTGATATCCATGTTGCCCTTTGATAACACCAAGTACAAAAAAAAAGCTGAACAATCATTAAATGGAGCTGCATGTGGAGGTTTGGAAGCAAACAGCTACAAATCATATGAATAAAAAGCACAATCTGGGCTTAAATTATGTAGGAAGCTCTAGACCTTGTCGGGCGTCATGTCCAGTCAGAGCTCGCCGCAACTCGTCTCTCTCTGTGGTCAGAAAAGAAAGAGAGCGGATCCCTCTAGTGGTCATAAACTTCACTAAGTGCCAATAAGAAGAACAACAAGAGGGAAAGAAATAAAAAATAAACTAAAAGAATTGCACTAACTTGTACTGCACAAAAACATGTATTTTTATGTGGCGTTTTTATATGCATAAATTGAAGTTAAAAAAAAAAAAAAAAAAGTTTTATGGTCGTACAGTAACTGTCTTGGTTTCAAAATAGAGGGTCAGGGATGGGGCCTGTGCGCAGGCTCCCCAACAATAAGCTTTCTTGGCGGTACTTGCGACATCCTAAGTCGGGCCTCACAGCACCGGCCCATTGAGTTATTAGAACGGCCCCGATTTCTTGTCGTCCAAACTACTCGTATCTGGAGTGTCCCTGCCTTCACTTCTGGTCTTCGGAAAGACCTGCTCTTGTTGATGCTCCGATGGCTTGAGACATCTTTTTCTTCTGTTTGTTGTATATTCAGAACCTTTTTTTTTTTTTCCAAAGGTTACCTCTCCATGAGAACCTTACCCCAGTTTCAGTCTCCCCATTACTAATCAGAAGGTAATCTTCAGGTGAAGCGACAGCGGCCGGTTGTTCGGAGACCTGAGACTTCATCCGGCTCAGGCCAACTAGCCCTGCTGCCTTTGCACTCGAATGGTGCACGGGGACAGTCCTCCCAGACTCAAAACTGATGAAAGGCTTGTGTTCAGTACCATACCAAATAGTACCGCCATACTAACGTACAATTAGTACCAACAGGACAGCACAGCTGCACAGTGGACGAAGAACCCAGGCTGAAAAGCAAACCCAGCTCGGGAACAAAGTCCTAACACTTTTACTAAACGACTGTGATTTAGCTGTACAGTACATGCACTTTGTTTTTAACGAGGATTTTTTCCCCCATTTCCCCCCTGTAATACAGTATGAGGTTTTAAGTCGTATATATGGTTAGTAAACGTCCAGGTGCGTTACTGCCTCTTACTGCACTGGAGCGGTGACACTGGTATTCGCGAAACTAGTTGTCATTGGTTCATTTGAGTTTGTATATACGTATGCAGTGTTTACGTAATGAATTTTCCAGCCTCTGATGACCACCAGAACACAAATTAACTGGTAGTTGCCAAACCTTTCCAAGCCGACGGGGACTGTCCCAATGCACCATGTCACGTCCCAAACAGACTTGTGTGCAGATCTATTGTACACAAGTACAATAGATCCTTCACTGAGGGCTTAGACAGAAACTCCTCACTGCTCGCCCGGACACTTGGCCATATTCCTGGCCGGGTTCCATGTCTGAGATCCAAAACCGAACACTCTGAGGGAGATTCTGGATGCAGCTATTGGGGAGGGGTCTCTCAGGGAATGGGAGGAAATGAAGCACAAGGCAGTGACACTTCAGTCGACGCAGGCAGGTCTTACAGGTTCGGAACCTGACACTTCATTAACCCATGAACGACATTTTCAACTGTTTGATATTCTGGCTCCTTTGCCGTGGCTTTGTTTTATAATGTAAAATGGAAACTTTAAAAGAGAGAGTTGTAAGATAACTTTTTCTATTTTTTTTTTCCAACTGAGAAGCTATAGTGAAGATAACCTGTAAATATTCAACATTTATGTTGGGTTGAGGGGTGGGACTTGGGCGTGGGGCGGGGCGGGGTGGGGGGGTTGGGGTGAATGAGCAATGATGAATGTAAAACCTACATAAAGAAAAGCCTGTAATTTTCATTGTTGATAAAAAGCTGCATTCTGTAAGACTGAAACTCTGGGGGTTTTTTTTTGTTTGTCCTGCTGCAAACTAAAATCAGCTCAGTAACACTTACAGACTGAGACCATCCCTGTATATTTCTTTTTTGTGACTTTTTGAGCTTTCACATGGCGTGAGAGACGTTTCGGTTCAAAGGAGGGATGACGACTTTGATTTAACTGCAGGTCGGAGGCGGTGTTTCAGATCTCCCAGAATGCAGCTTGAACTGTTGAGCACCTGTTTCTGCAGCATCGCGCTATGAACATCCTATCGTACCGATTACAGTGTTTCTGTTCCGTTTTCTTTTTTCCTCGTCAGTCGACACGCTTTAATCATGTTCCTACATGTTCTTTCTCTCTCCAAATACTATTGTTGTTTTTTTTTTTCTGTGTGCCAGAGTGTGTGTCCCTTCGTCAGGCAGGGAGAGATTCAGTTTATGAGTTGACTTTTCTGCGTTTTGAGTAGATCCTGCCCTGCACATTCCGACAGACTGCTCGTTTGTGTTTTCTTTTTCTTTTTTTCTTTCTCTCTCTCGTCTGTCTCCTTTCAGCATCACTGACTGCCTATCAGTCCTAACCCAGGAAATTAAGCTAAACACCCAATAAATGTGCAGTTTGGTTTCTCATCTCTTTCGATTCTCTTTTTAACATTTTTCCCTGTTGCAGTGTGAAGCGTAACAGAGCAAACAGACTTGTATGACAAAAAAAAAAAAAAAAAAGCAAACGTGTATCAATTTGTTAAAGTTTTACTGAGCACAAGACGCTATAACTGCTTTCCGACACCCTTCAGTCTGTCTTTTTTTCCCGTCTCGGCCCTGGGGTTCGTCTTTTCATGGCCCAGTTTGCCTTTCTCAGAAACGACTGTTCTTTGATGTTTTAATTGATCTGTTTTGGATGAGACTTTCTGCATGTCCAGTAGCGCCTCTGTACCGTCTCATCTTATTGGAAACTTTTATTGTAACGTCTCAAGACGTTCACTGTGGCGAGAGGAGACCGGAATGAAAGTTTGAGTGGATGGAGATGTAGCTGATGTCTGATTAGCTCTGTGAGGAAAATGTGATTTTTACGGATGGTGAGTGTGATGGATCGACATTAAATGTGGATTTCAGAAGGACCTGCGTTTCAGTGCATTTTTATTAAATTCACTTTTCTTTTTTTTTACATTAGACGATAATTTATGATTTCTCAGTTGTGATTTAGACAAAAAAAAAAATAGAATCATGATTCATCTCAAGTACAGTATGGTCTACTTGATAGATATAAACATTACTCAGATGTGAGATCAAACATGGACAAGTAGTTTGCCTTTCATTATCCTTCATGACTGAATCCTAGAAACCTTTTGATCATGTTCTGAATAACAAAGAACAGGGAAAGTTCACGATGTGTGTAATGAGCAGCACACAAGTGTTTTTGTCTTTAACTTCCCCATACACATTAGAATTACGGTCCGAACTGCAATCAGGTTTTATTAACAGGAAAAATATTAGAGTATTCTGAGCCAGCTCATGGGGACTTAGTTTGGCTATTTGGGGGAAAAAAAAGTCTCTCTACCATAAACCATCTTATTTAAAAACTAATTTCAGCACATTACTCCAGACTATTCAGCACAACAGTGCTAAATGAGGTAAAAAGTACACTTGTGGTGATCAGAAGTTCAGTCCAGAAGCTTCCTTTTCCAGTTCTTCTCCAGGGAGCGCCAGCTGAAAGCAGGAATGTAAATCATGCTCTCTCTCCGAATGAAGGGAGGAAGCTGTGGTTGAAATGGAATCCCCCGAGTGCCGTGCGGTTCCTGACCTGGTCCAGAGCGCACTGTGGTTCACACCAGAAGAGGATTGTCGAGCACCGCCACTCCTGCGGCCACGCCTCCGTCGGCGTGTTCCGAGCTCTTGGTCCTGAGGAGGTGTCCCACACACTCGTTCATCACCATCTCCGGGCCCCTCCTGTGTGTGAGCACAAAGTGTCAGGGGCTTTGGTAACGATCTGAAACGCTTCTCCCAGTGTTGCCAGTCCATGAGGCACAGCTACCTTGTATCACACACTGGCCGTTTTATCACATACGCCCAACTTATAGGCACTTTTTTTCCGAAAAACTCCATCCATGAGGGTAGAGGGAACACTACTGACCACCAGAGTGGAGGATCAGCATTCAGACCAACATGCACTACAACAAACGATATCTTAAATCAAGTCATTAGTTCCAAATTTAAGACAATTCCTAACCCATTTCTAGATAGTTTTACTTATTTTGTCTTGTTCTGTTGTCAGATCATATTACTTGCAGATCATTTTGCTTGTAAAAGTAACGAAACAATCAAAATGAAGTTGAATATTCTTAAAAAATAAATATATATATATAAAAAAATAAATCAAGGGTGGTAGTGGCATGGCGCCTAGGTGTAATGTGCCTACTACCATACAACTCCATGTAAAACCAGCCTTGATCCTGGGTCTCCTGTCTTTTAACATGTTAATATTTTCCCACTATAGTTAGTAGGATCCTGGTCACCCCAGGATCAAGGCTGGGGCTCAGTGCCATAATGCATTTATTTATATTGGTGTAGTATGTATGCCATCATGTATCAATTTATGCAGCATTTATGGAGTAAAACATTCACACGAGTAAGAACGAACAGAGGATGAACGGTGTTTGGTCTACCTAACATAGGCTCCAAAAACACCCAGTTCACTGAGACACGTCAGCAGCCTCAAAGGTGCGTCCGGTCGGAGCAGGTAGTTGTGGCAGGGGCGGGGCTGGACTTTGTCCATCAGGATATAGGCGGTCCTCTCCGTGTTGTCCTTCATGCTCTCCAGCACTCGACAGATCTCGTTCCCATAAATGTTGTTCCCTGTGGGGACAGGTGTGTGAGGTGGAGAGATTTTTTGCAATGTCAGAGCGGATTTGTGTCAGAGCGTCAGACGAGCCTCACCGCCTCCCTCGCGCTGAGGTTTCAGCACGTACTGGTCTGGGCTGGCCAAAGCCATCGCCACTGTCCTGTCGCCGTCCTCCCCCTGACCGCACACAGTGACAAATAAGTACAGAAATATTAAGTACTGTGTTCAAAAGAGTGGAATCACTTATCAATAACCTGTTATTTTATTCACCATGGAAATGTTATGAACGCCACACAAAAGGTATTTTCAGTTTTCTCAAACATTAAGAAATTGTTTAAAGGGGGCATATTATACCTCTTTTCAAAGTTATAACAGGTCTATGGGCTACAAAACATGTTCCTGAAGTTCTTAGCACAAAATCACTCTCACATAAAGAGTCTCACCAGCTCTATTCTTGACAGTTCCAGTTTCTTTCAAAATGAGCCGTTTAAGTCACTTTTATGCAAATAAGCTGTTTCTGGCCACGCCCCCCCCCATCCCATGCTTACGCTGCGCATTTACCACACGTGAAAATGGCAGAAAACAGAGGCGCTATCAGCCCTATATGTTGGACCCGAGTCGGACCCAGAGCGAGATGATGCAAATTTCCTCATCCTGACGTCAAAATAGGGGAGCGTCCAAACGGCTCATAGAAGCACATGATTCCTGACACCAAAATCTTTCAATTGACTCACAGAAAATGGATGGAAGTGTTTTTTTTTCGTGCTTGGAAAGTTTACAGCAGCAGTAGAGACCCAAATGGAAATACAAAAGGATGCAAAAAGTGAGTTTTGCATAATATGTCCCCTTTAAATGATAAATGTCCTACAAATCATTTGAAACCTGTCTTGTCCGGCCCAAATACTCAAATCATTTTATACAGCTGTCTGCAGTCTGACTGATTTTAAATTATTGAGAAGAGCGATTCCTAGATTTGAACAGTGGGGAGAAACTGGAGCAGCAGTGTATTTACCATGTCTAGTGTGTACAAGCCAGCAAAAGTGGCACGAATCTGGGCCACTGTTTCAGGCTCATCAGGGAAGAAGCGCTCCAGGACCCCCGGCCGTGCTAGCTCCTGCTGGACCTTCTTGGTGCCGGCAAGGTGGGTGCTGATATTCGGACACTTCACAGCAAGCGAGCGCTCCATCATCAGCCGCGCCTCCCAGCTCTGTGGCCAATCAAACACATGTAAGCAGAAATAAAGTCAAACGACTTCTTCTTTTTTAGGGTAAATCACCCTTGGAGGAGTAGTGCACTTACCCGTTCTGATTTGTAGTTTTGAGGCATGTATCCATTACGGAAGTAAATAATGGCAACCTCTTGTCCATCCCTTAAAACACAGAAATATTTCTTTCAAAAATTACTCACTTGACTGATGAGGTTCGGCAAATATTTAAGGGGAAACAACTATAAGCACTTACACAAACAGCCTTTTGTCCTGGTCCAATGATCCACTTCTACAAACATCTTCAAACTGTCTTCTTATCACAGAAATGCCTCTGTGCACACACAACACACCAAAACGTTCCTTCATGCAGAGCAGGTACGGACTTTAAAAAGACTGAACACACTGAGAATCCGTCCCTGAGAATAAACAGCCCCAGAAATACAATTCCCACTCTAAACCTCTGCTTAAGTCAGTGGGCTTCCATCAACATGGTGATAAGGCCTGTACTGCCGGAGGACTGTGATGGTGCAGCTCACCTCGCCCAAAGCTCATTCTCCACATAGCGATGGTCGTAAATATTCCTTTGAACATCCTCAACCAGAAACATCACAACTGCCCTGTGAGAAACATATTTGTTTAATATTGGAGGAGAAGATAATCAGCGGTCTTCAGTCCTATTAGTCCCTAACTACATGATTTGGCATGTTATTTACAACACTATATATATATATATATAAATAAATAGTATAAACATGATATGTACAATAATACTTATATACATATATTAATATTTATCTTTATATTTATAAAAATGAATCTATATTGCGTAATCATATTGTAGATTGTATATTGTTGTATATTGTATTGTATAGAATATAGTTCACCGTATCTTTACACCATCAACCCGGAACCAAATTCCCTGTATGTGTTCGCTCACATACTTGGCCAGTGAACGCGATTCTGATTCTGATTCTGATCTAACGTTGCTCATATATGGAATAACACTTTTGATAAAGTACTTTTCTGAGTATTTTCAAATAAAACTTCTAAACCGGTTTATTTATTGTGAAATAACTCTGCTTTTTGTAATCAGTCCTTAACATTTGGTTACTACATCTTTTCGTGTTACATTTCTACGTTTTTTTCAGGGTCTACTGATTTGAAGTGGGTCACACTTACAGCTTAGGAGTTTTATTTTTTTTTAATTTTGGCCCAAAGAGAGAAAAACAGGGCCTAAAAACTATAGTTCCAATGCTGATAGATGTACTAAGATGTTCTGCTGCATTTCTACAAGTTAAGATTGAAGCGGTTGTTGATTACTTCCTTTGAAAGTACTTTTAATGGATTCATTATTTCACAGAAGTGAAATACACAACTAACATCGCATCAGTCAAAGTCAGCATGTAGATTTGTAACTGATTAGATCCGACTCATCGTTTTTCTCCTCCAGCATTTTCTGAAGATATCAACCAAATACTGACACCAGGTATCGAACCTGCGCCGACTCCTAATTTGATCTGCATCTGTATGTGACAGTTAAAGCTCATGTATAGCACAGTTAATTTGTCACACGACCACATTCTACCCATGACGTATAAGGTCACCTGGCTGGGTTCTGGCCTGGTAGATGTTTAAACAGGGGTTTTACACGAACCTCTCTGAGCCGTAGAGCTCCCAGGCCTTCGCCAAGCCCTTGGCCAGACCAGCGGCTGGGTTGTTATCCAAGATGTTCCGGCACTCCTCCAGCCGGTCAGCAACCTTGAGAATGTGCCTGGAATGAGAACATTTTAACTTGTGTGAAGCAGTAACTCACAACCCGTCGGCCCAATTACCGTTTTTGAAGAAAGTGTTCGGTCGAAGGGCAAGCCCCTCGCAGGCCTGCACACACTCACCGATGGACATCAGGCGTGCGTGACGAGAGACCCCCAAAACTGGCTGCAATCGTGTTGATTTCTATCTGCTTTAAGGACGTCTTTCCATCGGCACTATGGTCCAGCATGTAATCTGAGCGGTTCAGGCCAAGCACTATTGGCTTAGAAATTAATAGAAATCAACACAGTATGACAACAAATTTGGTCTTTAGTTGGATATTTTGCATTATACTTGCATAATAAATTGAGACATGTACTATGTATGAAAGTCACGTCTCGTAAAAGTAATAGTCTCCAAACACATTCAGTCAACTTAGTTCAGGAAGGACAATATGCCACAATATTGTTTAATTCTTTATCTGATAAGGTGGACTGAACCAAAATGGACAATTGCTATTATATAATAATCAAAAACAATGAGTTCACATGATACTACGCACTGCACTAAATACAATTAAACAGGACTAATTATGCTCTCTTTGAAAGATGATAAATATTCGTCAGTAGTTGTACAGAAAAGCTTACTGTGACACACTGTGATGTAATTTATTAAGACTGATTCCAACAAACTGCCCTGCCCTGTCTTAGAATGTGCAGTTTGAAGTACTTTTCAGATGGGATGATTTTCCATGGGGAAGCGGGTTAATGTAATTTCACCTCAAGACTGATTTGCTGGGGATAACAAATCTTTGAGTAAATGACCGAAATGAAGGTGGGCGTTCCTTTGTTCACCCTGACCTTCTGCCTCGCTGTTTTAAGAGAACGCAGCATCTCGTTGGCTCGGAAATTTACCGCCAACATTCAGTTTCATAAATTACTTGTCTGAGCTCTGCTGAAGTGATTTGTCACTGTTCACAGCAGACAGTTTTTAAAGTGTCTGCCATTCTGTTTGCAGAGAGTTCACCACAGTGCTGTGTATCTGCCACCTAGCTACAGGGCTAACCAGGTGCTAGGTGTATCTGTACGAAGCTACAAACGGCGCACATTTTTATTGTTGCTGGCGACTTCAATCTGAATCAGTACGTGAACTTTGCTATGAGAGGGGAGAACTGTCTGGACACAGTCTGCACTATGTGCGTGAGGCCCACATCAGTATTGCTATTCCTTGCCGAAACACAGAAACCAGGCAGGACAAGCATCAGAGTCTGGCCAACATGAACACAACACTTCAGGAGTGACTCGTCTCTGCCTGTAGTCGTAGCGCTCGGCGTCTTATGCGTGCTCTTAAAACCAGCAGACAAAAATGGAGGATCTTCAGCTAATCTAGTGGGTGGGGCTCGACAGGTGAGGGGCGGTTCTATGCAAATTTCCTTATTCTGACGTCACAATAGGGGAGCCATCCAAACGGCTCATAGAAGAATATGATTCCTGACACCGAAATCTTTCAATTGACTCACAGAAAATGGACGGATGTTTTTTTCCACGTGTTTATAAGAGCAGTAGAGACACAAATGCACCTCACACATCACTCTTACGATGCACGTCCGGCTACATGCACAAAACACAGCTATGTTACATTTGTCCTAGAATACTGTCTGAGTCACTGTATTTTTTCTGGAATAATTGTATCTTTATACTGAACTGCTGCTGATCGTATGCACACGTAATTACACTCCAGTATTCTACTTACGTTCTCCACCTGAGTGCATGAACTCTGAATGTTAAATATACATTTGCACAAAATTGTACAACTTGTATTCATAGTGTATTTATATATTCCTTGTGCCTTTTTGTACACTGTAAAATACAGAGCCACGCCATCTCATCTCACTGTTACACATATATATATATTGCTGAAATGACAAAGTTTACTTTGAATTTTGACACCTGAGGGAGGATAGTACTTCTCAGCTCGATTTGAGCCACAGAGAATTCCAAGGTGTACTTTAGTGCATCCATGTTTAAGAAAGCTTAGAAGAATATAAACCTTTTATGCCAAAATGTCCTTTTAATTTAAGCTGGAGTTGTTTCTAAAAGTTGTTTCTGTAAATGTAACTCACATAGTTTTGGGTAGGACTAAAATTGTTGAGATTTTCAAAAATAAGGAAAATTACATGACCTCACCTCCTCGAGTAAAACTAATCCCACCCTAACAGTACTTTCACTATGCAATTACCAGCGTCTGCGGTTCCTGTTGCACTTGTTTGTAAATGTTGAAGAGTTTTGCTGTGAAGTCGTCCACTTTGATGGTGCTGTTGAGACATGGGTAACGCAGCATGAGCACAAAGCAGCGCATCAGTGGCATCTTATCAGAAGATCTTCGGTCAGTTACACCCTGTGCCATTTACAATAGCTGGCTTTTAACATTTCGTGATTAATGGACCAATAAAAATGGTCTAAAAGGATGACTAAAATCTCATTAAAGTCCAGTTAAGTGACCATTTTAGAGCTTTTTTGTTTCATGTTTTGTTCTGCAAATCTCAGGAGTTCTAAAACAGCTTGTTGCTGCTGTGGGTTCTGGATTTCCGTACCTGGTGAGAGCCTCCTCCAGGAAGAGTGGATTCTGACTGATCCTGTCCACTAGCAGATTAAAATGGGTTTGGACTTCAAGGGCCTGATGAAAGAGTGCTCTGGGCACCGGGGTGGGGAAGAGTGTGAATGGTGCGTAGCTCACTACCTGCAAACACACACACACACACACACACACACACACACACACATCAGTGCCACCACTCCAAAACTTTGGTCAGAGTTCCAAAGCGCCGGGGCAGAATTAATTTTACGTAATCCAGAAACAAAACGCTGCCATAAGGGAGACGGGATTCCACACATGACTCTGCATTATTTCCGCCTGTGTGACTGGGTGCTACAAAAACTTACACGGTTGTGCTGATTTGGGATCCGTTTGACTTGCCTTAGGTTTTGGGTCTAAATTAGGAGTACGAGAGTAACTCCTATCAAGGGCATGGAAGTGACAGATACTGCTCATACAGTCATGCAATATGGAACTCGTAAACGATTAAGGCCTATGCTGCTTTACGTAAAAGTGTACAGTAAGAACAGCGTTTGGGACAGTATCTGGAGAGTTTTACCTCCGGAGAGTTTGGTCTGTCTTTGGTCCGCATTAATACTCCATGCAGCAGTGCAGTGTCTTTGGCCACCTCCTCCAGCCTTTTTATTAAATCCTCATCTCTCAACACATGCTCCGGAATCCCATTTGTAGACATTGTGGGAAACCTTGAATGAAATAAAACATGATTTGGAAGATTATTCCATGTTCATTTAACAAAGTGGTACCAATTCAGTTCATTCCCCCAAAACTTGATGAAGGACAGGTACACTATGTGGACCAAAGTATTGGGACACCCCTGTTTTTCCAGTAAAGCAGACCAAGACATTTTAACATTTCAGCAGACCAAGACATTTTGGACAGCGACATGCATCCAACTTTGTGGACTCAGTTTGGGGAAGAACCTTTTCTGTTCCAGCATGACTGTGTCCCAGTGCACAAAACGAGCTCCATAAAGACGTGGCTGGATGAGTTCAGTGTGGAAGAACTTGACCAGTCCACAAAGAGCCCTGACCTCAACCCTGTCCAACATCTGGAACGGAGATTGTGATCCAGGGCTTCTCGTCCAACATTAGTGTCTGACCTTATAAATGTTCTACATAATGACTGGGCACAAATTCCCACAGAAACTCCAAATCTTGTGGAAAGGCTTCCAAGATGAGTGGAAGCTGTTATAGCTACTAACTCCATACTAGTCTATGTACTTGAAAGCAGTGTTATTAAAGTCCCTGTTTGTGTAATGGTCGAGTGTCCCAATACTTTTGTCTCTGTAATGTAAGTGAAGTTGATAAAAATGAGTGATCTGAGTCTGCACAGGTGTGTGTGAGGTGCTGAAGGAAAACAGTGATTAATATCAGCACCACTGGAGCTCCTGAGATCTGCTGCAGGGAGCTGCTGTCACCATGACTCTGCTGGATCCTCTAATCCAGACATCACTAAGATCACTAACACTACAGATCGGTACCAGCGGATCCCGCAGAGGGTTCTGTCTGTCTTTCCCGACCTGCCAGAACTCCTCTGGGTTAAAGACTGTCCGGAACTCTTCTGGGTTAAAGACTGTCCGGAACTCTTCTAGGTTAATGACTGTCCTCTCTGTCTGTTACCTGTCTCTGTTTATTACCTCCTCTCTCCTCCTCTGGAATCTCCTGCTTTTGGTGAAATGCTGAAATGAGCGCTGGGATCTCGGACCGGGCTGAACCGAACCGCCTCTGCAAGCTGACCTCAAACCGAGCTCCGAGTCCAGAACCACACCAGAAACGGGACAACACTGATCTCAGACCTGTCCTCACTTCCCCGTCAGGATTTCAAAATAAAGGCCCCTTCATATTAAACAAACCCCACTACTACTGTATTATTATTAATAATCATTACGATAATAATAATAATAATAATAATAATAATAATAATAATAATGCTACCACTATTACTGTACTACTAATATTAATAACAACAACAACAACAACAACAGCAACAACAACAACAACAACAACAAGAATAATAATAATAATATTAATAATAATAATAATAATAATTATTATTATTATTATTATTATTATTGTTATTATTATACCACTACTACAATTACTGTACTACTAATATTAATAATAACAATATTACTACTACTAGCAATAACAACAACAACAACAACAACAACAATAATAATAATAATAACAATAATAATAATAATAATAATAATAATAATAATAATAATAATGATGATGATGATGATGATGATGATGATGATGATAATAATAATGATAAAAATAATAATGAGTATATAAAACAGTATATAAAACTTTGATGCATGCAAAACAGTACATAGTACTGGCTAACTGCCATATTCAACCTGGACTAAATGTACTGTGAACAATTCTTGGATTGAAAGTTTTTCTTTCTTTGGCCCAGCAGCTCAAATAGCATGAAAAAAAACCACTTGGAATCAGATGCTGTTAAGTTTGATAAGCTGTGGACTCTGCCATGTGAACTACTAAGTAATAATATAATAATATACTAATAAGAGGTATAAAACAGTTCTAATTTTGAAAAACTTATTGCAAAACAGTAGCAAGTACTGGCTGACTGTCATATTCAACCTGGGCTAGAAGTCTGAATAACAGTTCTTGGTTTGAAACATTTTCTTTCTTTTTTGTCTGATAAAAAAACAATCAGAAATCTAAAATGGCCCAGCAGCTCGAATCACATGAATGATAAAACAAAAAACACAGATGCAGTTTAGTTTGATCATATTTTGAAGCTGTCATGTGAACTACTGAATTCTTAAAGGTGGAAAGGTGGAGAAATAGCCTCTTCAAATGAAAAGGACTTCCTGGAGCCATGTTTGATTGTCTGTCCAATATGGAAGCCTAGAATGCCATAATATGTCAGGGATCTGTAATTCTGAGGCTTTCAGGGGACCCTACAGTTTCCTAAGGATGCACCGTATTTTCCACCTTTATTGGCCACTCTTTCAGTACCCAGCTGGAAGTGAACCTCGAAGTATTCCCCCAGCCCATTATCATCACCTCTGTTCATGTCCGTTCTCTCAGCACGGGGCCTATCACTCACCACACCACTTCACTCAGTATGTCCACAAGAACTCATCCGCCTCTCTCACCACCTCTCCACTTCTGCTTGAATACACTTGGCTGGTGAAACATATCCCTCATCTCTCCAGGACCTCGGGCCATATCCTGCAATGGGGATCTACCTGTCAGCTCACCTGCTTTCAGCCTCTATCTAGTTCTCAAGAATCCGAAGCTCATTCACCAGTCGACATGGAATCCACCCCCACCTACTGTTGTGATCTGTCAGAAGTCTTCAGTTAGAAACAAGCGGTCGAACTTCCTCCGCATCGTGTTTGTGATGTGCGAATCGACCTCCTGCCAGATGCGGTCCCCCAGAGCCTCAACCCGGCTCAGTGGGCAATGTTCCTTAAACAATTCAACTTTCATTTGTCATATCACCCAGGCTCGAAGAACAGCAACGCCAATACGCTTTCTAGACCGTGCTCCAGAGAAGCTCCTCTGAACAACCTTGAATCGTTCTCACCAGCTGAGAAGGTGCTTGCACCTCTCCACTGGGAGCTTGAAAACCGGATCCACTTGTCTCGGAACCCGTGCCGGCATGCATTCAACCAGAACGACTCAATGTTCCATCCTCCGGCCACCAAGACGTTCTACAGTGGGCTCATTCTTAATTCATGTCGGGTCATCCCAGCGCCAGGAGAACTAACACCTTCCTCCAGAGAGCCTTCTTCATCCCACCACACATCACATTTATTCAAGTTTGTTGACGGTCAAGTGGGAGGTCGCCAGTGTCTCAGAGGGCTCTCATGTTTATCATCCCCCTCAACTTTTGACTTGCGCTCTGTACAGTTATACTTTGTAGTTCTACAGGGTACAAAGTGTGTACCCTGTGGAGCTAACTTTGTTTTCAGTTTGTATCTCATAACTTTTTGGGACCAACCTCTCGGAGGAGAACCGCTGCTCATCTGTGTAGCCGGATTCATCACCATTGGTGCTCCTGGTCACCACCTCATCCCGGATCTGCAATCACTGGGGGTCCCTTCCCCAAGTGTCCTCGACTGGTTTGGCTGCTTTGGACTTCTCATGTGCTCCTCCCCATCCAAGGGCAACTGCTGTTCAAAAGCTCCGGTGGTTTCTGTTGCTGTGGACTAGAGACCCTCACACTACTCCTCACTCAGACTTAAGTCTGTACACAAAGGCCTTCTGTTGTTAGTTATTTCCATGTAGACTCTCTTTCTCACTCCACTAGTCGATCAGAGGAAGATGGGTTACTCTTTTAAGTTTTTCCTTACTTGAGGAAAAGTTTTGTGTTTTTTTGGCATTGGCCTTGCTCACTTGGGGCTCGGAGCTGGGTTCTGTAAAACTGACAACATTGGTTGTAAAAATCACTATATAAATAAAATTGAACTGAATTTAAAGAAGAAGAAGCTCAGCTTCTCTGGGAGTGAATGGAGCAGTGGGCGGGCCAGGACGCCGGGCTGCTGCATGATGATTGGAGGAGCTGTCTAAAGGGCGGAACCCCTTTTTGATTGACAGCATGTTCTAAATTAACACCCGATAGTCTGGAGCGATTCACGTTCAGTCCCAGCGGATCTGCGAGAGAACTCGTGAGACAACCTGCTGCACGTAGTGTGTTTTTGCTGGTGATATAAGCCATTTTCCATTTGTACATATAATTCTTTAAATAAAAACATAACTACAGCGTTCTTGAGTTTGCTCCTTGTTTCATATCAT